>JABUQX010036331.1:0-17500 GCA_015478945.1 Trachelipus rathkii | reverse complement strand
AATAATATATATATATTATATATATATATATTATATATATATTATATATTATATATATATATAATATATATGATAGTGATATTATATATAATTATATACTATTTATTTTGTAGGCGACACCTGCACTCGTGCTACTCGTCCTCAGCACGAGTTGACATTTTAGAAACTATCTATTTTGCAAAATTTCATAATGTTACGATAATCTATTCTCTTATTTTTTTGCTAAAGTTGGTCAAATAAATGAAAATGTATTTTAATAATAAATATATAAAGATTATGCAAAATTTGAAAAGAAAAGGCAGAATAGTCTAGATACTTAAATACGCTTTTAACACATTAAAAATAGGACTAACCAGTGCCCAAAGCAGTTGGCGGATATCATATTAGAAATTAGAGGTATAAAATTATTTTTAAATACTATGTTATAAATAAAAATGTTAAATAATATTTTAAATAATAAAAATATTTTTACAAATAAATAATTAATTAAAAAATAAAATAATAAAAATTGATAAAATACTTTAGAATTATAAATAAAAATAAAAAGATGCTTGATATTATTAAATTAAAAGTTACGTAATAGGATATTAACAATTAAAAAACGGTTACTCCCCCAAAAAAAAAACGTAATTTATTCACACAATTATTATTTAATTAAATCATATATAAATATATAAATATATATATAGATAATATATAGTATATATATTATCTATTTATAATATATATATAACTAATATATATAATATATATATATATATAATATAGTAAATATAGAGAGAGAGAGAGAGAGAGAGAGAGAGAGAGAGTGAGATGAGAGAGATGAGAAAGAGTGCTGGAGTTCAGCCAACTTATATTATATATACTAATATATTATTATAATTATATAATATAATATATATAGTATATATAATATATATGTATTATATAGTAGATATATATATATATATATATATATATATATATATATATACGAAATCGTTGACACATATAAAATTTAAAAGTTATATGAAATTAAACATTTTAAAGGGGGGGGGGGAAAAAAAAATTCTTTTTTCCCCTTTTAATTTGTTTCAAGCGAAAGAACTGTTTTTCTTTATTTTTGTATAGCTGTCAAAGGTCACGAGATGCCGCTGTAACCAACGGCGGGCCATGAGGATAGAGCCAGTTAGAAAATGTAGATCAGAGAACCAACATTTGACGCTCTCTCGAATCATAAAATTGATATTGTAATGGTAATTAAATTGAAAGTATGTTAAAAGCAATTAAATTTGAACGTGAAACTATCTTAATGTGTGTTCATGTAAAAAAATAGTCATTAGACATAATTAATAAAGAAATAAATAAAGGAACGTTTCACTATTCCGAAACTATTTTATTATTAGCTATATCAAAGTGATCTCTTTAAATAGGCCAATTAATCATTATAAGATTCAGTCTTGTACATAGTTTGGTGACCCCTCAGTACATGACAAAAACCCCTTTGATCTAGGGGAGGCACATAAAAACAAAGCAAAAAAAAAAGTGGTCATTGTCTAAAGTAAAAGTTGCCAATAAACAAATACAGTTGCTAAGTGAGTGACTCATATACTGAAAAAAAACAATTAAATAGTCTTAGTGCGTTGGTAAATAGCTCTAATAAACTTTATTACATAACGAGTAGCGTGAGAATTCCGTTATTTTAAAAGTCGCTAGTCTTGCGAAAAAGAGCTAAAAAAAAAAAAACACGGCAAAAAAAAAAAAAATAAAAAAAATATAAAGAACGGGCTGAAGGACTATAAGATGGACTAGCCATAAAAAGATCTCCCGATTTAACCGGAGAAGTAGGGGGAAAGGCAAGTACACAGTATAAAAAGCAGCTTGCAGTTCCCCACTCACCCCAAAATCTCCAATTCGAAGAGAAGAAAAATTCAAATTCGAACTCCGATGGGAAAGGAAGCAGGACCTACATACCCCGCTACGAGCAAGATCTGTTACCCCCACAGTCTCCCCCTCGTTGGGGGGACTCCAAAGACCAGTCTGCCTATTGGAGCCATTCCAAAGTTAGATTTGCATAATATGATGACTTGGTTACACAACCATTTTCAAACTTAATGGAGTGGATTGATCCAAAAGAACGAGTGAGAATATTAGCATCCGTCCTTCCCCATGATATTTTAGCAACCATCAAATTTCCATTGGGGGAGATTGCTCAAAAGTTAATTGCCTCGATCGAGGAAGCTTACGCTCCCAACCTGAGAAGTCACTGCCTGAAAGTCAACAAAAGAAAGAAAAAGAAAATACTCCTTCAGGTTACTTAGCAAGAGTTCGCTGACTGTTATGGGAAGAATAGATTACGATCTTGCTTTCTGCATGAAAACAGTGCTCCGTGTTCTGGTTTGTTTATTAATGAGCTTCCATCTCGCATAAAAGAAATTTAATGACTCTGTCAGACGATAGCAGTCTTGTAAAATTACAAAAGGAGCAATTTAAAATTTTTAGTAAAACGTTTATAGGAATGACTACGAAACCCCCCACGAGAATATTGGGGGGCAGTGAATCATCTTCAAGGAGAACAGTTCCAAACACACGAGAGAGGCTCAACATAAGGAGAGTCGAAATACAAACAACAACAACAATTCCCCAGTTTCAGAAGAGGCTAAAGTAAACAGAGAGTTCTTTCGAGAGATGAAAGGGCTTCTCAAGTCTCTCACCAAGGTCGCCGGACAGCTGAGTGAGGCTGCTGCCAAACCGACTCGAGGAGAAGAACAACCGTCATTTCAAAATAGAAGAAATGCTCCTAGAGAACGTAAAACAAGGCAACACTGTAAATGCTGAGTTGTTTAGGCGAGTTATGTAAACCACACCCCAGATTTCTCCATAGAAGTTACACCTGTCATTATCGGAATTTGTCCGTATGCTATTCGTTTGGTAGTTCCCGCCAAATGGAGAAAGTCGGCCAAGCCCATGAGTCACATCCCCAAAGAAGGCAGGGAAAGGACCATCAGCATCCCCCCTCGAACAGGAGTTAGAGGGGGAATGGTGAATACTTTAGATGCGAAAATTATCGTCATTTTAATTTATGTGAATGGGTGCTGAAAGTAAATAATTTTGCATGCGACTATACTACGTAGGCTTTAATAAATTAGCTAATAATAATAAACATAAATAATAGGTATTGTTTTGTAAATGGGAAATTAATAATAATAATAATAATAATTAAATATATAATAATAATAATTAATAATAATAATAATAATAAGATAATTAACAATTAATAACTGTAGCTTTAGGTAAGATTTATATAGAGATAGTCGAGACGAAAGCGCTCTATAGCATGACAGAGGTCATCCTCCTTACAACGTAGCTCTGAGTATCCCGAAATTGATAAGAGTATCGTTGTAACCCATACGATACCCACTTTGGCCTCTAGCGGCGCCCAAGATATGTTAACGACGGATGCTCCCACAGGAGAAGTCCGGTCAAAAATAATATGTCTGTATTAAAAAATGTAAGAGATTATAAAACTTTATACTATTAATGTATAAAATATCAAAAAGAGTCTTCATTTTAGATTGTTGTGATAGTGAATCAATTTACTCACATGGAAGCGAAAAATAAAATAGCGATTATTGTCAAATTAAGCAGCTAAGTACCGTAATTGACGTATACCACGCGAAATTGTTACAATTGATTTTGTTTAAAGAGAACTTATGATGTAGAATTTTTTTCTTTTTTTTTGGTTTTGTAACAACTAAATTGCCAATTTGCATATTAGGTATGCCGTTTTTAAAATAAAAATTTCGTTAATATTAAATTGAAAACAGATATGTCAACTGATACTCAGAGACGAATGGAATGTATTACTTTCGTGAATAAAACAATTTTGATAGAGATAAGGACTTTTTATCATACCTCTCTCAATTTTCTTCCTCTGATAGCTCAAAATGAACTTATTTAGTGATATACTATAGGTTATAATAAACTGGCTAGTTGAATTAAACATTTATTATAAAAGGCATACTTTAACCGGAAAATTTTTAAGTTCGGAGAAGGGCATGCTAGTAAAGCTTGGGATGATTTGTTTAGAGAATTTGGGGAGAGGGGGAACGCTGAGTCGAAACTAAGATAGAAATGGGGGGGGGATTACTGTGCTTTACGTGGGGAGAGGAGACGAGCAATTCCAACTGCTATCTGAAGGAATTAGCGTCCACCTTTTTCTTAGTAAAACTAAATAAGCGAGTTCCAATAAACTTAAAACCTCGTCGTATTCCTCACAAATTATATGCTCAAACTCGTGCGGAATTTATTAAATTAGTAAAGCGAAAGGTATATAAAGAGGGCACCATCGCAATGGATTTTTCCCATCAGCGTGTTGAATTGAAGTGGGAGGGTACGAATCGTGTGTGATTTTAGAAAGCTTAATTCCGTGGAGCGAAAAATGATATGTACTTGCTATGCCGAATATAAATGAAATATTTAGTGGGCTTTCATGGGACAAAGGTATTAAGTAAGCTTGACGTCACGAACGCGTACTATTATTGCCCTTGGCAGAAGCCGATCAACATTATTTTACTAATTAAGTACAAATGATCGGGCAATTTCTTTTAGATCAATTACGATGGATAAATATATTCGAAGATTCATTGTTTCATGAGATTTTTAACATATTACTTTCAGCTTCCCGGTGACACGGTATTTAGACGATATTTGAATAGCGCGACCAAAGATTTATCAACCACGTTGGTGGTCTTAAAACAAGTATTTGAGATTAAAAGTTATTTTAAAATTGTTTTAAATAAAAAAAAAAATGCCGAATTTTGGAGGTAAAAAAAGGTTAAGTTAGTGGGTTTTACTTTACGAAGGAGGCTGCCGCCATTATATCTGAAAAAGTTAAAAAATAATTAAGTCCTCGACCGTTAACCATAAAAGAAGGGCGTTCGTTTGTTGGCAGAATTTCATTTTATCGCCAAAATATACCGTGTTTTACAAAACTAACTCTGCCTTTGATAATTATTTAAAGGGAAAAAAATAGCTCTAATAAAAAAGATCACGTTGGGGTCGCCTGAGGCTGAAAAGTCTTTTGTAGATATAAAGCAAGCGATCGTCACCCTATCTCGACTCTAGGTTCCCAGCAGTCGATGCGCCTCTCAAAGTGTATATTTATGCAAATAATAAAGCTCTTTAATACAGCACGTACATTGATGTCTGACTATGCGAATGGACTGTTTGCTTTTTAATGCGCGGGTTCTTTGTATACAACAGAAAAACATATTTGCAGAAAATAAGCTTTTTATGGCCTTAACGAAATGATTTTCAAGAAATGATGCGTTCAATTTTAAGCGGAAAGCAATGGCGTATCTGTATCTGTTCACGGGCGCTTGTATATAAATAAACATGCTAATGATGCTACAAAATTCTATAATTGCTAGGGAATGAGGGAACTCCTATTTTGAGTACTTTTAAATCACGGATGGAGTTAATTACCGTAATCAAAATGCGTTATTCAAAATAATTTACTTGCTAATAATAGTTAACCAAATGAGCGTAGAGAGAAGATGCAGGTTCAACTAGTGTAGTCGTGACTTCCGCCACCGATTCACGACGGCCCAATGAGCAATCGGCTGAGAATACTATAGCGATGACGTAGGTGCTATTAACTTGGTAAAGAATGAATGTGCACCGATAGATCTGTCTTGTCGAAATGAAAATAGCAGTCGCACTTGACGATATTGGAAAATTGCAAAAATAAATTTTTAATAACAAACGTTTGATAAAATGTGCAAGATATTTTAGTCTCGCATTCTAAAGAGATTTGGACTCTTGAAGAAATTATGACGTACACCAACATCTTGATATTTACCTGAGCGACTCTAGATGGCGAGAAGAGAAACCTACTTGAAAGTTAATAAAAAACAGAAATTTTCTTTTATGACGAAAGTGGAATAGAATTAATTGTCATGTATCTTTGAAAACTATGCGCGCGTTTTTGTGCCTGAAAATAGTGCGGAAAGTGTAATCAGCGAATACCACAATAAAGGACATTTGGGTGTGAATAAAACCCTCCTTAGCATAAAAAAATGAATTTGTGTTCCAGCATATGCATAAGAAGATAAAACAGTTTATCCGCACGTGCTCAGCATGTCAAAAAAATAAAACAGTACCAGGTATAAGTCCTGATTACGGTGTTTTTTAAAGAAGTAACGAAGAAGTTTGAAGCCGTTCATGTTGACATTCTTAACTTACCTAATGCGAAAGGATACAAATACCTACTTACCTTTATTGAACGCTACAGTACCTGTACTTGTTCGGCGTGCTCTAAAGAAATAAAAGTGGAGAATATTGAATGCATTCATCACGAGTTATTTTCCGTTTTCTTGTGGAATTCCTCAGGTATATTATTTCGGATTTAGGGTGCGGAATTTTCAACGTAGTCGCCTGTTGAGAGGTCTGCATATAAGTGGCCGTGCGGAATGGGAGCACCGGCGACTACGTGTATCTCAAAACACAAGATGTAATTAGCCTCCTGGAGGTAAGTATAGCGAATTTGCTGGCTGTCATTGGAGATGTATGTTGCAGGAACATGATTTAAGCCCTTCGACTGGCCGAGCCTCTTACCTATGGGTGTTGGTTTCACTCTGAACTCGCCGCCTGATAACAAAGAACGATCTTAGTCCCGCAAACATGATGTTTGGCCAAAATATAGCAGAATACCTAGGATTAGCGTTGATCCTGCTTCGCGAAACGGCCACAATTAGAGTATAATTGATATGTTAAAAAGTAATGCGCCGTTTAGGCGCAGCCTCGCTGGATCGTACCACACACCAATTATAAAATCGTCATGTATGTGCCAAAAGACATGCACGAAGCAAAAATTTTCGTGGGTGACGGCACACAGTTTATGTCGGCCAAACTAGCTTCCCGCTATGTCAGGCCCTTTTAAAGTTATAAACAAGTTAAGTAACAGAACGTACTTATCGAAAAAAAAATGGGAAACCTCATTAGAAAAGGAAGAAACCTTCGCATATACTATATCCTTATTACATTTATAAAGAGAAAATAACTCTTAACAAATAAAAAATAAAAAAAATAAAAAAAATAAATTTTAAAATAAGATAAAATAAAACAAATAAATAAATAAATAAATAAATACTATCCATCTCGCTTCTCACCTACATTTTCCAACTCTAAATTTTCATAAAATGAAGGAGTGCCAGTAGAGGAGAGCACTATTATTATGAGGTGAAAAATTATTTGTATTTAATAATCAGTCTTTATAGCCACTGTCTCCTCTATCCTAAACTTTTTAAAAATGTCAGAGGGGTGTACAGCAACTTTTAAAGATCACATATGGTACGAATCGTTATAGAGTTATAAAATTATAAAGTATATGTCAGGGCAACTGTCAAGAAATTCCTGTTGCGGAAAAGCCGAAAGAATTGTTCTGCTTTTAATTTTGATATAGTCAAGGTCACGAGGACCGCTGTAACCAACGGCATGCCATGGGAATATTGTCAGTTAGAAAATGTGAATCAGAGAGCCAACATCTTGACGCTCTCTCGATCATAAAATTGATATTGTAATGGTAATTAATTGAAAGTATTTTAAAAGCAATTAAATTCTATTTAACTGTGAAAATATCTTAAGGTGTGTTCATGTAAAATAGTTCATTAGACATAATTAATAAAGAAATAGTTAAAGAAGCGTTACATTTGTTTCCGAAACTGATTTATATTTAAGCATATTCCCAAAGTGATCTCTTAAACAGGCCCAAATTTTAATCATTTATAGAATGCTCCGTTCTTCTGGGTTAATATATATTATATACTATACAATTAATATAATTATACTCACAGGTAGAAGGGACTTAAAATAATAAAAAAATATATTACAAACGGACAAAAACTGACACATCGCGTAAGCAGATAACTGCTAACATTAACAAAAGGTCCAAACTTATCATACAGTAAAATAGGTAACTTGAAAAAGTTTGCAGTTACCATCGTTGTGGTTATTGGACCATTAAGTCAGTTCATACGTTACAAACATATCCCACATGACATGTTAATTTTACATTAACATCGTTAATATTTACCAAAAAATTATCATAACCTTACCTAACCATCAAAATACATAATACTTATAAGTATATAGGTATATATATTTATAATTTATAATGATTTATCAAAATACTATTAATATTAGGGAAGTAGCCGTGAAACCAGAAATTATTATGTGCCGTCGGATTATCCTACTACACTATCTCTTTCCGAAAAACTTGTCATATTAACAAAGTGGATCTTTCTAGTAAGATCGTGGCATGTTGTCATATCAATATTGTGAGCTCTTAACTTAAGCCAAATTTTGGATAAGAGCGTATCAGTAAAATTTATTAAGTAAAATAGGAAAAATACCTTATATACCATATAGTTCAACGGGTCTTCAAAGTTTAAAAATCAGAATAATGATATAGCTCGAGACAAAAAAAAGATTACATTTTTACCTCTGATGGATGTAACACATCTATCATCGAGAGCATCGACATATCGAGCGCTAGGACATATATCGATTTGCACCAATCGAGCTTACTCGACTCGGATAAGATAATGACCAATTACACCCATTGATTGATGCACAGAAATATCGTACAAATAGGACGGGAATTGGCCGGAGAACTTTTATCATAAAGAGTTCAACGGGCACCCCAAAGTTATAACCAAATAAGTTTTATTTACTTTTTTTTCAATACAACACATACATTTCTCCAATTGAAATTTTGATTGTATTTTCTAATTTTAATATGGAGACTTTTATTCTCTCTCATGTTAGTAAATTAATATTAGAAATAAAAAAATATATGGATATATATATACAAAATAAACACTGATCAAATACATATATGACGATGGAGTCTTATGACAAATGAGAAGATACTATAGTGTTTTATTATAATAGCTTAAAAATTATATTGAATTTTATTTCTATACAATATTCTAAACTGGCCTCTATCACTACAGTACTGCCATCTGTTTTGAGTAATTATCCGATAATAGAGGATCACACGCAATACATTCTCTCGGGGCAAGCAGGTGAGGAATAATCTAGCAACTTACCAAGTAATTAAGGAATCTATCTCTCTACAACGGTATTTGTGCCATATATCTACTCTCTCTCGCAAAAAAGAGTCAGAATTTGGCTAATGTATATAAAAATCGACCAAACGGGACTCCAACTGAGGCATTTTCTATTATGGCGACGTTTCTACACAGTAACAACAACCAATGCTCTATTCAAAACGAGACACGGGTACTGATATCACGATGATATATTCGCAACAGACAGTAATATAGACACATACAAATCCTCGGTCGGTCTCTTCTACTAACTGTATTCAGAGTGGAGAGGCGTTAAAACAAATAAAACTGGATATAAACAACTGCTATTTTTTTGATAACTGTTATTTGAACGCACGTGCTAAATGAGAAATTACATTATTTTATGGACATGTTGAAACACTTTTTCTGGTTAACTTTAAGAAACTTATTGGACGTGGTGAACTAATTAAGTCTATATCAATTAGTACTTCTAAGTAGTGAAAGGCTGATTAAATTATTATTTACGACGAGAAGTTTTGCGTAATAATTTGACAACAAAAAGGGGTCGATCGCAATTGGTTTTTGATCCAAATCTCTGCGGAAATTCCGGTAAAACCCGGCCGGAATCAGCTACGTGTTTGTGAGCTGCGTTTCTCAGCCTTGCAAAAACTATAATGTTCCCATTAATCCTCTTACATATTCAATTTGTTCAAATACATTATATATGTATATTTATATATATATAATAGGTGCTTAGATGTTGTAAGAGTTTTTTTTTATAGATGTAATTTACTATATAAATTATTATTTTTAAAGTTATATATATAATATTTTAAGATTGAGTTCGTAATACTTATGAAATATTACTTTATATAACACTTATTACGCATGTATTAGTAAAGTCCAACAAAGTTGAAAGTGATGTATATTCCGTAAGTTATAAGTATTATGCGTATATATTAATCATATTAATATATACTAATTTATATATTAAATATGTTAATCTTAATTCAACTGTCTAAACGTATCTAAACGACTATAACAATTGTAATATTACAAATATTTATATTATTAAAAGTTTACAATTTATATATATACTAGTATTATTATTATTATTTCTATTTTTAAGAAAAACCCTACTTAACGCTGTCTTTCTCAGTTATAGATATAATAAATATCTGCTACTGAGCGATAATATCTGCATCCACTACCGGAAATTATAAACATCATACACTGTTATTAATATTTCCATTGATCCACCTCAACCACATGCAGACCTTTATTATAACGTCAAAGATTATGTTTCCAAATTTTATGTCGTGCCTATTAAATTATTTAACATGATCATTGTAATAAATATCAGAATTACATTAACATCAACACATACATCTTGAATAAGGTTTATAATACTATGACTATTATTTAAGATTATACCATTTATACAAGGTTTATTGGGATATATTAAATACAAGAGCAATTTAGTAGCGATCTAGCCATTTTCGAGGTAATTAATTACGATTAAATATTTATTATTTATTAATTTAAAAAGACATATTCAATAATTCTGTATGAGGTACGAATTAAACGAAAGACGTATATTATAACCTATTATAATATACTATATTGTAAGATATTCATAATAAATACTATATATAAAAGCGTAATATGAATAGTAATTAGCGGGAGATATTATACTCATCACCGTCCTCCACATAACTGCATAGTGGTGCGCAGGTTGAGATGGCAATGTTGTTGGCTTATTCCTGTGCTATTGATCCGAGGGGTTCAACATTCTATGCAACCGTTGAGCGGAGACTTGTTCCGATAAACTATTCTATCTCCAAATGTCTAATCCTACGCGATAGTTATTCCTTCATCTCTATAACTAAAGTATCGCCCTAGGCTAATTAAGTAGTCCTATGACTCCATTAACCGACCTTCCATTGGGTTTGCCCTCATTCCCTATTGTACCTAACCCCCCTTCGAGTTTTAAAACCTTCTATAGTCAATCATTGGTCATTCATTCGTTAAAGCACTGGACCAGTTACACGCATCTTTATCGCCCCTTGATTGCTCTTCTCATCAGACATTCTTACGGCACATATCCTTTTCTCCTTTATATTTCCGCACAACATAATCTAGATACCGCGAGAAAAGCCTGATCATTTCTACACCTCAACTTGTATTTCAATTTATAACTGATAACTTATATAATATATTATTATATATATAGTATATAAGATATAATTATATAGTATATTTTGAAAATCCATATTTTAAAGAACTATTAAGTAAAACTAAACTTATAAATAGTATTACAAGAATATTGTAACTATTCATTAAATATATGTTCTTCCTTATAATAATAATAGATAATAATACATAAACTTAAAATATATAATACGAAATATAACAAATATATAAACAGGTATTACACTTAATGATAAGGGTAAATTATATAATATATTAGCGACGTGATAATACTAAAACTGTATAGATTAGACCTATATATATTATGATTATATAATAGCCCAAAACACTACCTTATAACGAAGATAAATCGAAGATCCTGATACAGTTGTATCCGCTCGAAACAGATTGTGGATAGTGTACATGTGCGGTGAGGTGCTAGAAGGCACGAAAAAAGCGAACAACCACCAGCGCGTCTAACCTTTAAGGAGCCAGCAATTTGATTAATTAATTAAAACTAAGAAATCAATTTGTAAATTAGAAATCTTTTAAAAGTGAGATAGCGGAAATGTCTACAACCTTATATGAGGAAAAAGAAGGTACAAAGTAGTGATAACAAGGAGCAAAAAACCTATCGATTAATAAAAAAAGATTCTGGTATTAATTTACCTAATCTCTTCCTACACATGTCTTAATGTAGGCGTGAAAAATCCAACCAATTTAATCACTCATTATAAATATATCGATGATTAAATAATTAATTAATAAATAAATAATAAATATTGATTTAATAGTAAATGATATATAAAACAAAATAAATTAAAATAAATTTAATAAAATATAAATAATAATATAATATTAAATAATATTTAACTTAAAAAAAATAATAAATAATATAATATAAGTAATGAAAATTAAAATGATTAAATTATAATAATAATAATATAATATAAATATATAAAATATAACAAATTTCAATATAAATTAATATAATAATGGAATAAATAATAATAATATAATAAAATATATAATACTCAATAAAATTAATAAATTAAATAATAATAATAATAATAATAATAATAATAATATATATATAAATAAATATAATAATAATGATAATTAATAATAATAATTAATAAAATATAATAATAATAATAATAATATATAATAATAATAATATAATAATAATTAAATAATAATAATAAAAGGGAAATAATTAATATTAATCATTGAAATAATAAAAATAGCAAATAGATAATATTCTGATCTATAGGATAAAGTTAGTAACAATAATTGTAATTATTAATATTCCAATAATAATAAATATAATAAATAATAATAATAATAATAATTATATATTATTAATAATAATTATAACAATTGAAAGGGCTTGAGGAAGTTAGGATCCTGGGAATACTGTGGAGCGGTGAAATTATATTATATATATATATTATTATTATTTATATGTTATTTATTATTTTATATATATATTTATATTATATAATTATATAATTAAATAATTATTAATTAATATTAAATATTATTAATATATATTTATATTAATAAATTATATATTAATTAATAATAATAATATAATAATAATTTTAATTATTCCTATTATATAACCCTGTCTAATCATCATCAACTAACAAACGATATATAATGCTATATATTTAAATAGATACTCTACTATCTAAAATTTATTATTACTATTCAACACTTACGTTATATATATTTAACAAAATTTCCTCATTAAAAAAAAATTATAATATAAATATAAAAAAATTTAATTAAAAAATTCCAAATGGTGTATAGCCATTAGACTTAAGATTTTGTTTTAAAAAATTACATTATCAGATTTTTTATAGCATATATATATAAAACTTCTTGAAATACTTTCAAAATTTTCTTATAGCGTGTTGATAAACAACTGATAGTCTTTTATTTTTACTATTAAAGGGAATTTGTCTCAATTAGAATATGCGAACAATACATTACCAGGAACCGAGCTATATACTTAACATCAAGGTACAGTTCACTATTCTTCTTTATTTATAATATTTATGAATATACTTTATAAACAGTATATATATATATAAATATAATATAATATATATAGTATATTATATTATTATAAATTATAATAAATTATAAATACACAATACGCTATAATAATATAACTTATCGAATAGTTTTTTATTTAGATTTGCTATCAGACTAGTAATAGATATACAGTTAATAATTCAAGTATATATAAATAATTCAATAAACCATACCTAATTCCCTTTTGTATAGGCACCTTACCCTATATGGCACACCGAGACTATAGGTCTCGCTATTTATTAATGAATATTTATTACTTTAATATTTATATGTTAATTATTATATACTTATATTGATTATTTTCAAAATTCACTATTTCCGATTATTAATTGTACCATATTTTGGAATCATAAATACATTATATTCATTTTAACAGATAGAAGAGTAATTCAAGTTGTTAATTCAATTAGTAGGTATTACTAATTTAACATTAGATTAGAGGAAATATATAATCCCTTTATTACAGTATTATTATTTGTAGATGTTTTATTATTATTATTATTATTATTTATTATTATTTATACTATTTATTACGCCATACAAAAATATTATTTTTAAGCTATTAATCAACCTAAACAATATATTATAACTCTAAATACAAATCAATAACAAATGTACCATAAATTTATAAATACCCTGTATATATTTATGTGAATTTTATTATATATTATTTATATAAATTTATTATTAGTATTATTTATATATTATTATTATATCAATTAATATATTACAAATTTATTTAATCTATACCTAGACGTTGAATTTGAATAATCCGTCATTATACCCTCTCTCCGTTACTCGCAACATATTGTTCCTTTCTTAATTTAATTTGTTCATTTAACTAATTTAAATTTTCTCAAGTATTTAACCTCGGAATTTAACTTAAAAATATATTTCAATAATTATTATTAAAAGAGTAAATTTAAATAATTAATAAAATAATATAATAATAAAATAATAATTAATAATAATAATAACTAATAAATCATAATAAATGTTTCCATTTCTCCCAAAAACTTAATGGGAATATTTAGGAAAGTTTCCTCAAACGAAAGTTTCAAGCGGTTAAATTTAAGGTTTTCAACATATTATATATATATATATATTTAAAAGTAATACCTGAATTATACTGAATATTACATAAAGGTGAAAGTATATGAGCTAACAGGTTATCATTATACACAATTATACTCGATATGTTACCCTAATACATTATATGCCTGTCTAATTATAATATATTAATATCTAAACAATATATATTAGTAGTTTAAAAGCCGTTATTATAATATACTTAAGCAATAATATATCTACTAATCTTATAGAACTATCAACAGGTATGACCCAACACAACGTGCACTACTACAAAGAAAGCGGCCAACACTGGGTTCAATAATGCCTCAACCGATTCGGCGGGATGGCTCCTTCGGGCTTTCGAGTTACTATTGTTGTAAAGTTACTTCTCAGGTATAGAAAAAGAGTTAGATGTGCGAGCACAGCGAAAATCTTATATACTTCAGTACAAGATGAAGGTATAAAAAAAAGGATAATGAAAAATATTCGGTTAATGATAAAAGATTTCACTTATCATTCCCTACGATGAATATAACGGTCCCGCAATTTTTACATTTAACTCAAATTGAATGTTGTAGAGAGAATATTACTAGTTCTGATATAAGAGAATATAAAAAGTGAACTAGATACTGTTTTTATTCGTTATGCGTATTAGTTGTTTGGTTATCATAAAGTATTAGATGTTTATAAGTTCAATGATAAGTTTTTCAAGCTTATTATACATGAGTGGTGTGTAATATATATTAACTATTTATTACTTATTATTTATTTATGTCTTTATTTATTTAAATACGAGTATATATTAGTTAAATATATTAATTTTAATTATTATTATCAAATTATTTTATATATGTATAATTATTTTTTTTTAAATATAGAAATCAATTATTTTATAAATGATATTAACAATATATCATAGTAAAGACAAAATTCATCTCTCTAATCGGAGATTTGGCATGTATGAATGTTAAAAATTTACATAGACTCTGATTATTTGAGGAGATAAGAATGGTTCGCTCTATCACTGTCCTCTTGCTTAGTATCTGATATCGAGGGAGTGTACTAAAGTGTCATTGTGGGGTGAAGGGTCTATTCTAATGTATCTTAGATATATCCGCTCATTATGCATTATGTGAGCTGTGAATTATGCCTGTCGCTTGTTTTTAATTGCGTAGGGTGTTGCTGATACTTTCTTTCTAAAATCATAGTCTCCCCAAAGTATAAAGGGAGAGGACAATAACTTATTCGGATCGTATGACACCTATCATGGACCTCCTCAATAACTTTAATAGTATTTACAAATTAAGTTTTAATAATCTTTATCGGATACATAGACACCCGCCTCATGGCATAAAGCTCATGTATCATTTCACTTTCTGACTCTCCAAAGATGTGTCGAGGTTTGTCGTTGTAGTATTTATTATTTTTTAGCTTCACAGTAATGCTATGTTGGGATTATTAATGTGAAAAAACTTTGGTTACAGTTAAGCATACTTTCGCTGCTTCTGTAATGATTAATTTGCTAGTATTTACCATTTATTTACTAGTTTATTATGTTCTTTATAAGATAATTTTTTACCTGTTCTAGTATAACGTGATCAAAGTTGAAGGTGAGTTTTAGTAAACTCTTACTATCCAGTGCTTGTCTCAATTGTGTATGATAGAGATGAAGAACCCTTTAGTGAATAGCGAGATCTTTTAAGGACCAAGTGTAATTATTGTGCTAGATATTGCTGGTCAAATTATAGCAGAGCTGATGCATGGTCTGCAGTATATGCCTTCTTCATGGAGTAAGAAATCGCACTCTCAACTAGTTCGATTAACTTTTTTACTAGTTATTTGCAGAGGTTCTATACCACTCAGCTATGCAGCGAGCCACTATTCGAGGTAGGTGAGGATGTTAAGCTATAACCTCAGATGTGCCTCCCATATACATTCGTATTCCAACAAGAGAGATTCGCGAGATTTGTACACAGGACGGAGCTTTTAAAGGTCGAGAGTTCGGAGAAGTTGAAATTTCAGTAGAAGAACACAGAAGATGGGAAGGGGAGATTCCACATAGCAGGTGGCTGGAAAGAGAGGATGGAAGCAGCGGCATGCGAATCAATGCCTGGAGTACTAATTGTCAACCTATAAATACTCACTGTGCAGACATACCATGCACCCCTCCTTGTGACTCTACTTCAGAGGATGTTATCAAAGGGGGTATGGGATGGCTACGTATAAATTGATATATATATATATATATATATTATGTTATTAAGTTCATTATTTATATTAATTAATGTGGAAAACTTTGTTATAAAACAACATATATTAATTATATATTTAGTATGAAAACCCGATGAATGCAATAAATTAGATAATAGTGAACTTATGATTTATGTCATTATTGTGATATTTATATATAAATATATACTACATATTCGGAGATTTTAAGATAAATCAATAGATTATTGGAAGGTGGAAGGGTGTGGGAACATCTAAAAATCTACTGTGAAATTACATACTAATAATGGAAGTTTACACCAAAAGTTGATACGATATTTAAACACGAAGTGAAATAAAAGACTAATTCGTTTATATCTGCTCAAACAAAACATTTATAGCCGATTTATATACATAAGTAACCGGATCCAGATACGTAATATCAGAGAAAAGCCAAGAAATAATTAGACCCTAAGACTCCTAGAGGCGGTAAAGACCTTTCAAAAGATAGCGCGGCAAGAGTGTAAGCTACAGTTTTACAATAACTATAAAAAGGCCAATATTCGGGTTATACTACACATTTAAAAGATGCTAGTGATTTAGCCTTTTATATAGGTTAAAAAAATAAAATGAAGACAATTTAACCACTGTATACCTACTTATCCAACTATCTTATTATATCTTAAGTGCGCAATTCTTTTACTCATTAATTGCTATACCACTTTATACGTTATAAGTAATCTTTGAGACTCACTATTGAACGAAAAATTTTGTCCTATTAACATATATGACATTCTCATAAATATTCGTACAGTGACCCACAATAATGCTAAAGAGAAACTCTAACAGGAATG
>JABUQX010036330.1:0-38082 GCA_015478945.1 Trachelipus rathkii | reverse complement strand
AGTAAGAGGATATGGGGTAGAACTAATAGAAGTGTAGGTGCGAATTGAGATGGAAATAAAGGAGATGCTGGATGTGAAGGGAGGTAATGATGAGGAGGAAGTAGGGTAGGTGTTTTGGCGTAGGGAATAATCGAGTGGGTGTGGAGGAGGTGGCGCTGACGGGCGAGATGAGAGGGAGAGTGTAATATTGTGAGAAGAGCATCTACGTACATAATGATAATCCAAGCTTAATCCACAGTACTCCGCTCAAGCGGAAGAGGGTGTAAAGGTATAATAGTAGATAATAAAAATAAAATAATATAAAATAAATATATTTATTAATATTATATATATGAGTAATTAATTACTATAAAGTATTTTTTAAATTTTTACCGATTAAATTATTTATATGTTGTTAACCTTATATAAGATTGTCGAGATATGAAGCCCACTCTTGATTTGCACCACACACCATCTCTTTATTCCTCACTCACGTACTCACACCCATTATTGAAAAAAAGAATTATAATGTAGATATATAAATACTTATGATAATTAAATAATTCTTCAAATACTATAATATAAATGAGCTTCTGATAGAATCATTACTATATCCCATTAAGGGAAGAGTTATATGCTTTCTCTTTTTCTTTCGTATAGAGATCTTGCATCGAGACTGAGAAAAAGATGCCTCGCCATTAGCTAAACTTAATTGATAGGGCATTGACTAAGCATATAGTATATATCCCATTGCCAGAGTATTCTGCGGCAGATGTAGGAATAAAATCCTATATTTACTAATATATCACATTCACAACCACAATTATTAGGATTATTATCAGATTTTACAAAGTAGTATTTTTCGATTATTAATTGTATATATACTTAATCAATGATCAGATGGATGAGATCCTTATTTAACACCTATGAAGACTAAAGACTCTTCATTACGCTATGCTAAGAAGTGCACAATAATATATATAAAACGTTAGCGGTAAATGGATTCTGTAATGTGCCGTTAACATATACAGTGAATACATGTGTGTATTAACTATATCTATTCACCTTTTTACATTTAAGAGTGACTGATCTGAAAATTTCTGGCTTTAGCGAGCATTACCTCACATAGGCATACTAAAATACAATTAACTGATAATCGCTCTCCGTGAGAAACTAAACACGTGTTTCAATAGAAATTTGGTTTTATAAAGATCCAGAAAAAGTTAATTATATCAAGTAAATATGGTAAATAGCGGTTTTGCCCCGAGACCTCTTTTTCGCCACTAATCTAGTTTGCTATCTCAGCATTTGAGTTTTGCTTGACTACACAAATTAAATTTAAATAATATATTGAAAGTCCTTACTTTTTAAATTAGCAGACTATTTAGAAACCTATTTCTATCGATTGCAACTAGAGGAAATCTCAATCTTAGGTATAAATAAGTATTTATTATCTTCAAGACAAATTTTTGTTACCGTCCTTCAATTACCGGTTTAAGAAGAGTATAATACAAACCTTACCTTTATAAAATCTGAGATATCATCGACCTGTCAAGGCCCCCCCTTTTTTGATTTCACTCCTTATTCCTGCATGTGAATCTCGAAGAATAAGGGCAAGCATATACCAACTACTATTCCAACGAGTCTGAACATCTTTGCGTTACAGAAAGTTGAGGAATCATTTAGTCTCATAATCAATAAATGAATACTATCCGGTATCCGCAAAAAAATTCATGGGGATGCGAATGCACAAATGTGGAAGCGGGTATAGAGAAAAATTATGCGGATGCGTCGATAATCTGCTACACCCTCTAGTCTTTACGTATTTTTTTCGTATGGCATTTGTGATTTAGCATTCATTTGGACAAAGTGGTATATTTTTTTCATTTTCAACAAAAAATCAAGCGAAAAAAAAATAGTTAAGAAAACAAAAAACATGTTTAATTGTACTTTTGTAAGCATCTTTAAGTGAGTCAGAGTAAAGAAATTTTGAGTTTGACACTGCTGGAGTCGGAGTCGGAGTCGGAGTCGTGAGTCTGGAGTCGAAAATTTTGTTTAAGTGGAGTCGGAGTCGGAGTCGAGTCGAAAATTTTTGTTAGAGTGAGTTCGGAAGTCGGAGTCTCGAGTCTGAGAATACAGTTTTGATAAGCAGCATTGGAGTCCGGAGTCGGAGTCGGAGTCGAAAATTTATTTTAACTTCTTTCGACAGCCCTGGTTTTTGAAGTGATTTTTATCTTTAGCATTTAAAGTGTTCATACTTTCTTTGTCGATTTTTGGATTGGTGTACATGTATTTACTTCTAAAACCAGGGTAAGCACCATAAATTAAGTGAAATTAATTAATTATTCAATGTATTGTGAGAAATCGTAAAAATAGCCAGGAAGTGAATTTTTGATAAAAGCATATATATACGTATATATATATATATATATTATAAATATATAACTATATATTAATATATAATTAATTATATATAATATTAATATATTATATATATATATTTGTTTCGATCGTCGTCGCATAAATATCTAAGTATTTCTATATATATATTATACGGTATTATATTATATATTTAGTATATTTATCATATTTATGTAATTATTTATAATTATTATTATATACTAAATATACATATATAATAGGTATAGTTTAAGTAATATAGTCATACATACTATTATATATATATATATACTATATATGAGAATTAAGATAATAGATATACTATAATATTAATATTATATAATATTATAATTATAATTATATATTATAATATATATATATCTATATATATATATTAATATATATATATATAGTTATATATATTAATATATAATATATATTATATATAATATATATATATAATATATTATAAGATATTAAATATTTGATATTATAATGATATATTAAGATAATATTAATATTATATATATATACTTATATTATAATTAATTATATATAAATATATAATAATAATATTAATAATATATATATATATATATTATATATATATATATTTAATATATATATATATATATATATAGATATATATATATATATTATATCATATATATATTTCGTGTTCTTAAATATATTGTGAAAACTATTTTTATTTTTACATGGTATCATAAGGCATTTGCTAAAAAAAACCTCTCTGCGCTCTTTATTTCTTTTTTATTATTACTTAGTATTTTATTTTTCATTTTATTGTTATAAATATTTTATATTCTAGCTACCAAAATATGTCAATTTTTAAAGGGAAATCTATGCCAAAATTGTTTAAAATATATTTTTAATATATTTTAATTTTATTATATCTTATATTATTGATTTTTTTTTTTTATTTTTTTTGTAGGATTTTAGACGTTTGTTCATGACTCTGCCTATTTTGAATATTGAATGTTGAGATGTTAGTCTCGAGTTTTTATTTAACCTTCTCATCTAATTTTACTGAAGCCTACTAACTATGTAGCTAAAATATATATATATAATATAATATATATATATATAATATATTATTATATTATATATATATATATATTAATAATATATTTATATATTTATATAATATATTATTTAATTAATATATATTAATATATAAATAATATATATATAAATATATATATATATATATATATTTAAATATATATAATTATTAATATAATTATATAATATATGTATATAATCTATATTAATAAAGAGAGAGAGAGAGAGAATTGATGAGAGAGAGAGAGAGAGAGAGAAAGAGAGAGAGTAGAGATGCATAACTCGTTATCTGTCATCTGACACCTATATATACGATCCATATACATCTCGATCTTGCATCTAGGTTCGAGTAACAACATTTCATAAATATGATGAGATTATTAAAAAGTCGTGCAAAACAATATCTATATATATGAATACGATAGTCAAACCTGAAAACAGACTTCATTTTGCACATTAAATAGGCTCGCTAATATAGTCTGACACTCTACGAGTATACTATACCGAAAAAGTTGTTAAGCGCATGGCAAAGCGGCACATTTTAGAAATTTGGCACATACGCAACATATGCCTGACAACATATTTTATCTCAACGTCAGCAAATTAATGCGTCACTTAATTCGTGAGAGAGCAGTTCTTTTTAGTATGTAATATTCAATTGACTACTTGTCTACACTCCATATGTTTAATTTAAAAAATAAAAATATAAACTTAAAACGGGCACCATGCGGGCTTTGTACATTTTGTTCGATATAACGTAAGGTTTTTAATAATAAAATATGACTTAAAACTTAAAAGTTCAAATAGTATATATATATATATAGAGCCATATATATATATATAAATATATATTAATATATAATATATATTATATAATTACTTATTAAATATTATATAATATATTATATTAATATATATATAAATATATAAATATATATTATAATATATTATATATATATAAGTTATAATTTTAAACTTTATTATTATAATAAATTGAATTAACTAGTTCGGCCTATATATATATATAAGGTAAAAAAAAAATCTTGTTCCTTATTCAATTATAATGGATACGCTGAGTGACTTAATAGGCGAGCTCAAAGATTGTACTGTGAGTGGCCTTATTGTGTACTATAGTCACGCCTTATTTAATAAATTGTTATGGCGTTACACACTTATGAGTCGGCATACATTTGCGCTACGAATTGATAGTGCGCTCAATATAGGACGCTAAGAGCGCATACTGTTAAGTATGCTAACGTCACAGTCGACAATAGTATAGTGAGCTGGGGCGTAATAACTTATCTTCTGATCATTAGTGAGAAACTAGCGAGATTTAATATAGCAACAACAAATCGAGAGAATCGAGTGAGACTTATGGAATCCAAAAAAAAAATAAGTACTATAAGATATCAGAAAGAACTACCTAACATATACAAAAATATCTAACACAATTATATGAGAACATGCGTAACAGGAATAAAAACTAATTATTTGGAAAGTCCATGGCTAAAGATTTAGTTGTAGTGAAAATGTAAATACAAAAAAACAAGAATATATTATATGGTATTTAGATGTAATTTGTAGCTAAATAATATCTGATTTACCTAGTATAATAAAAACAAGAAGTTGAGAATTTATGCCAGAAAATAGACCTTATGTATAACAGAGAGATAATGTGATAACGTTATTACACAGTATAAAAGAAATAAAGACTTAGTATGATAGAGCAGAGAATGTATAGTATGAGGCTAATATATGTGGTTTTTTTATAATCACTTAAGCAGAGAGACTATTTGGTTTCGTGATGGCACCAAAGAGTAGAATTACAGTTCTCAAAACTCATGGAAGTGATATAGGCAAATACTAAACAACATCTAACTCAATAATGATAAGACCATATTACGGAGATCCGCGAGCTGTGAGGCTAGCGTCACAGAGCTTTCATTTACACACACTATGGTGAATAGCGCGGCTACTGATGACTGATTTACCATCTCTCCTCCTACACGGAGGGGGTCTCCGATATCACTCATGCAGCTATCTCTATTATTGTGCTTGAGTGCAAGTCATATCTGCAACTGTTGCCAAACTATAATTTGTTAATAACCATGATTATTCATATTTTCATACGAGCTGTGCGTTACTCGGGGCATTCCTTCGTCCTTACACGCAGGAGGGAGTAGCAGAGAGGAGTAATGGAAATACGATCCCGGTCAGTGTTGCCGATCTCGTATTACGTACTAGATGCCAAGCCTAGCTACATTGACACTGTGTAATAGCAAATTATTAGCAAATATATTATATCATTCACTGGTGGAAGGTGTTCAGCTCTATCGACGAGATAGCTACGAGATAATAAAGAGTAGCATAAAAAATAGACATGTTTTAGCTAGTGTAGAAAAAAAAAATTATTATAAGAATGTATTTCATTGAACATAATACATTTTTATTTAGAAAAAGTTATTTTTGTGACTCGCGCAAAGTAAGCCACGCTATCGGCGAAGTGGGGCGTTGTAAGCTATATTATACATACTATTATGAGTGATTAGCACACGAAATAAGTTACCTTAAATAGTATTTGGGCAAAGGAGAGGAGTGAGAGTCATAATTTAGCTGTAGTAAAACAATGGGGTCGGGTCAAATGGGAATAGTGGTAAAATTTAAACCTAAATACGATTATAATGGCTTTAATATATTTACTTATATTAAGATATATGAAACTTAAGACAGTCTCATATCACTGACCAAAACTAACTATTACCTATCAGCATATGAGTCATGACAGCATTACTGAGATAGTAGGATGACGATATTTGGCATATGTTTATAGTAAGGTGTAACCATAATGAAATTTTTATATACTATCAGTATTAGTGAGCTAACATTTATAGCTTAGCATGATAATGATCTGACAGCACGATTACCGATGTGCCACACATTCTGGAAGTGCGAGATTAATTGATCCAAGAAGAGACGTATGCTGAATCTTAAAGAGTATGAAAATGAGTGTAGAGTATGTCAGAGATCCCTAAGTTGAATAGTATTTTAATTTTTGAATCTCATTGGCATTATTAATTTTATTAATCAAAGTAAGAGAACGCGATGATAACAAATGACTGTATTAGAATGACTGTAGACTATTATTCATCATTTGATTCATATAGTATTACATTATATAAAGATAATCAGATAATAATAATAGTAAGTAGAAATTTTGTTGCAACTTCCAAAAATGTATTCAATAGTTATTTCGTAATAAGTATGAAATATATTATTATCCTATCATTGTTAGCTGACTGAGTATAAGAAGATAGAGGAAGTAGGGAGAGAGAAGCTGTTTATTAAAAATTAGGGTACAATTATTACATTATATGTCATCAAAAAATTTACTCTTTAGAGTATCTTTAACTATAAATGTGTGCGATAAGAAATAATGATGGAAAACGTATAAGTGGTTCCAATGACCAATGAAGAAATGGTCATGAGATAAATAATACCTCCATGAAATAAAAGGGTTAAAGTATAAAATATATATATATATCATTTAATAAATTAGTTTCAAATTTTTGTGTTTCCTCCAAAGGATATGCTACGTCAGCTTTATTTAACTGCTAAATAAAATACAATATGATATAAGGTAATAAAAAAAAGTTATTTTAAATGACAATGTCTAGCAAAGGATAAAGCGTAATACCTTAAAAAATTTAATTATTACCTTTAAAAACGTAATAACACTCAGTATTGTCACATAAGTCAATATAATGTGAATAAAGAACATAATACAGCTAGTTTAATGAGGCACTATTAAATCATTATTAAGCTATGTTTAAGTACGGTCAATATGATCGCTAAGTAGATAGAGTAATTATATAAAATCAAAATTAGTATCTCGCGATAAATTGATATAATGAATAAACTTTTGATTACTCAGATAAATAATGATCATTTTATAATATTACATAAAGATTATATAGATATTATTTAAATTTACTATAATGTTAAATATATAAGTATGCATACTTAACTGATACGAATAATATATTATAATATAGTATTATAATCTATATAATAATTATAAAGTAGAAATTATAATTAATTATCTTTTTCGTTCATTATTTACATTATATCTAAATAAATTAATAACAAATATTTTTAGATAAAAATAATATATTTTCAATATCACATAACTTATTATATACCTATTAGCTCAATCTAAAATATAATTTTTTATTCAGTATTTCGTGTTTATTATATGTTAAAAATTATAATCTGATATATCATTTATTAAATAAGGACATGATCAAATATGTTAGGATGAGAGCTATAGAGGTTAGAAAATAAAAATGAGTAACTAATCTATACTATATTTATCTAGTCTTAATTTACTATCACAGTCAGGTTTAACACGAAAAGCCACAGTGAGTTTGTCAACCTAACCTGCTTGACATCTGCACATGGTCCACGTGGTGAACTCGAATCTCATACGACTTGCGTTAACACTTCATCTGTGATATCTTTATATGCACTAGCTACCAATTGGGATTTATAAGTCTACTCTATAACAGAGGAGAGTTACGGGCTCTCTCTCATTTCTCTCATATATGAAGATCATATTCTTTATATCTAGCTGTGTCTCTCCTATCCAGCTCCCGCTTGCACACCTTGGACTCACCTTACCTCCGGTTTCACACTCCGCCTCTCCTTTGCACATGTGCTAACTTCTTCATCTTCTCGTCCCTTGCAATTAATCTGTCATATATCTCAGGTGTCCCCACCAATGTCAGATTACTGGCTGCAGTTCACCTTTATGCTCATCATAGGTTTCAACCCACGTCACTCTTCTATCAATCTACTGTCTCGTATCTCAACTCTCTAAATATATATCTACTTACGTTACTTTCTCAATCAACTTGAGTCTACTCAAAAAATTTCATTATACTTCGAGCTGTACTGAATTTTCATATCACAATCACTCATTCTCTTTACAATTGCACATTACACTAATGTCTCCGCAAAATAATCTAAAGATGTAATGAAAATTCCCAAGTCAACTTCCTATATATTGCGTCTCATTCACCTTCCTATTTGTTCATATATTTTACTATCTTTACAAATGGGAATTAATTTAACTGGAGCTAGCGCATATCGAGGTCTCTTGAGAGCGCTTACATTTCTGTTCTATATCAAGCTACTAAACTGACTTCTGACTTCTCAAACGTAATTACACACTATATGAGCACAGTCTACCGCTCAGTATATTTCTCTTCAAAATTGGCACTATCAACACGCACATAGAATATTTATAATATTACTATCCCACTGAGATTATTAATTCTCCTCTAACTGTGCTACTACAAGCTATCATGAGTATCACTCTCACGGTTACCTACTACGATGCACACACTTACTGTCGCATAGATATTTGAGAGAGCAAGAGTCTTTCTACGATCACTCAAGAAAGCGGTTCATGGATACCAAACTTGGAAAAATTCTACTCATAAATAACTTTATATCTGCACTATATAACAAATCAAGTCAATAAACCATTATGCATTATCAACCTCTAATACACACCATTAATCCCATAATTTACCAAAGCACTCCTAAATCATCTTATATATGCCACATGATATTCTCCGTCAATACTTTTACTTTTCTATAAAACCAAAACTATCTTTTAACACCTTTTACAATGAGCTGTGTACAAAGTTAGATGCCATTACAAAACAGTGCAACAACCTTAAAACCTTAATGCCTTATCTGGACTTCAATTATATTATAACCTCAAACCAATTAATTTATCCTCTGAGTATTTATAATCCAGTGTCGTTTAACCTTTCATTACTTGATCGCCTTGTATTGAAGCGTCAAGTAAAACCTTATTTGCATCTTACTGATCATTCTAATCAGTCTGCCTACAATACTTCATAATCCCTCATCTCCTCGAAATACCTTCCTCACAACCACAAAACTGGGAGGCCAAGTTCTTCCTATCTTTCGTTAAACATAACAGCTTCTTTCTGGACAGAATCTGAGGGAAGACATCATATTCATTCACAATAGTCTATGAAGAAGGAACTCGTGATGGATATTAGTGAGATATTAAATGAGTAGCGAATGGACATTAGTCAGTTTAGCCCTTCGGTTCATGCATTGTCGTATCAAGCCTCGTCATAACTATAATTAAAATCGGGATATTATCGTATGTTGGAGAAGTCCTCGCGGTCAGTCGTACCCGGAACATAAAATTTCTGTACCCAGTAGTAGCAGATGCTTACTCTTGGCAACTGCCCTTGATCCACATTCCTTAGCTTATATTTGTATCTATCTTCCTGTAATCTATATTCGTGTGTCTGAACTATATCTGTGTGCTCGTCATCATTAATCTTGCTGTGGCTGTGCACATCACATTTAGCTCAAGATACTCTACTCATAACATTTTTAGATTACTCCCGCCGTCATAACTCATGCCATGCTAATAAGTAAATGTGACTATCTTAGGACGACACTATCTTGTCAACAGAATCTAATTATTCCGTGTATCTCAGCTTTCCAGCATCTGCTCCCGTATACTCGACAATCACTACACATTAACGCCCAACACTTTCTCACGGATCATAGTGCCTTCTCTGGACACTCATATGCGCACGACTCTTCCAACTCATCACCAGCATACCTCATCAATATTTAAATACTATCCGTTCACCCATGCACCTCGTCAGGTCCATACCGCATCGCTACGTTTTTCGACCTACTGCTCCAATCATCCATTCCTCAAAAATCTAGTCTTCCACTTGTAATATCTTCTCTCACTCCTTACAGTATTTACCTCCCACTCCTCTCTCAGCACCTCACAGATCTAAACTCCCTCAACCATCCGTCTCATCTTTCCTTCTCCACTTTCTTTTATCCTATTCTTTTCTGCACATCACTAGCGACTACTACACTGCGCTCACACTCTGAACAAATCGAGATCACAATTACATCTATATAGATACTTTCTCATATTCATCTCTCTCTATCAGGAACTTATTTATCCGTCCGGACTCTTACCTATAAATTAGCTACTTGGTCTCACCATATTCATATACTCGCTCCTTTGATCTATTAACTATACTTTAAGACTCTACTAGCCTATTTCGCCTCCAACCCGCTTCGATTAATGACGTATCTTTACCAACGATTTAACTGGAGCGCAACCTTTAGTTAGCAAAATATCACATCTGCTCTACTTACTAACTCTCTTATCCAGCTTCTTCTGTTTAGTGTCAATTAAGACCTAACCTCTCACATTTGCCACAATCTACTTTATCCCTCATCATCCACTGCAAGCTTACAATCTTTTTTCAGCATGTCAACGATACAACAGAGACTCCACGTATTAGTAGCTATTCACTACTCATAAAATATAATATACCTTTACTCTATTTATATACTATACGTTTAACTTACAATACTATATCGTATATCTTTATTAAATCAAACCTACACCTATATCTCTTTATAAAATATCTCACTCTATACAGTATCTACTCAAACTCTCTATTAAGATTCGCCACCAAAACAAAAACATAATATATTAAATTAAATATATCGGTAATATTAATATAGTACCTCCACTATCACACTCACTTACAATTTTACATTTCTCCATCATTATTCACTAAACTCTGGATCCCTATCAGTTCATACAAGAGGTTTGACTCCATTCACACTCACACGGCTCATACCTACATCTAATTCTTATAACTCGATATCTGGCTTAATTTAGGTTAAAAGTGTATTTTGGTTAGGTGGAATAGGTTAGCCATTAGTTATTAGGTTGAGAGACTAATACCAGCTAGCTTAGTGCGCTCTTAGCGCTGAGCTTATTCTTAATATTCAAAATTTAATTGCATACATTTTACGTACAAACATATTATAATATTACGTTAAAACACTGAATTCTTAATAGAATCGGCTTACGATCCTCGATCATGTTTAAATCTCACTATATAAAGTAGCCATAATAATATACTTACAACTTAATATAAAACTAACCATATACACTAACACTGCCATAGATATTCCATATTAACCCAAAATTATTATATAATATACTGTAAATAACATTATATATATACTATGAAATTAACTATTCAATTTATTCTATATAATATTTAATTCTTAGCATCACTACTTATATACATATATATATATATATTATATATATAACCTAATTTATACATTAATATAATCTATATTATATATATATATTATATATATATATATATATTAAATATATATATATATACTAAATCAATTTATTCATTATATATATACATATATTATATATATATTATGATATATAGCAAGATTATTATATTGACCACACCATTACTCTACCTTATAACTTATAAAAGCGCACTTTATTTATCTACTCTAAAATTAATATATTTTATCATATATCATTAGTACTACATCACAATACTCTACATTTTAGCATCTATATTAACCTATATTATATATAAATTAATATATATTTACCTAAAATATTAATATATACAGTTGGTAGATTAAATATTTATACCTCATTAATATATATACTTTAATATATATATAATAATATATTATAATAGTATTATATATATATATCATTTATATAATATATATATATAATATTAGATCATCTCCTATCCTAACTCTCACGTAACAATAACTGCTATATATCTTACACTACATAAAACTTATTGTTACACAACATTATTCCAAAATCATATGTACATATCACCATCTATATCGACTTTATAATCATAAATATATACAATAATAAATATATATATATATATATAATTATTATATATAATTTATTGTTTATAACTATGAACACTATGTCTGTTTATCAGTATTAAATACTTAGAAAATTCAAGTTTATTTATATATATTACTAGTTTATATAATGTATTAAATATCTATTAATATATATTATTATAATTAAATATTAATTATTATATAAATAATATATATTATATATATATATTATATTTTACTAAATTATTAATATATAATATATAATTAAATAGTTTTAATTATATTTTATTCGATTATATATTATATATATATATATATATAAATATATATATAATACTTAATTATAAATTTGGTATAATACTATATATATAGATACTATATTATTAGATTATATATATATATATATACCATATAGTACTTATATTATATATAATATATACCTTATATATATGGGACAGTTTACTACATAATTTAATAAATATAATTTCGGATGGCTGATGGTTGGTTTATTAAGTACAATGTAGTGACTATGTATCATTTAGTACACTTAGTGTGAAAGTGAAATTCAACATTTTCGAATTAAACTCCATAAACTACCCATCGCGATCATAAGATGACAAAAATATTTTATTCTGCATTTTAGGTAAAAGTTAGTGAGGAGTCGGATGTAATACTTCAGATAAAAATCTGAAGTCAATTGAATCCTTTACTCAGATCGAATGCGGATGCGATTGCGGAATGGTATCAATTTAGGTAGTGCGTCATCGCTCAATGCGGATTGCGGGATGTCGATGTCCACTCACTAATATATCATTATAAGGATATACCTATATATATATATATAACTATAATATATATATATAATATTAGCCTACTATCACCATTTTCCACCTAAAGAAAAATATACGTATAAAAGTTTATATAATTTCCTATATATTGTGTCGTATTTATATTATATATATTACTGTAAAGTGTGTGTGTGTGTGTGTGTGTGTGTGTACTGAAGTCCATATATCCTTTCATTAATTGTACGGGTATAACTCCCTCACACAGTCTGTGTGTCTCAAGGGTGTATTCCAAATAAAAATGTATAAATTAAAAAGCCTGAATTTTTTTTTTTTTTTCTTTTTTTTTTTTTTAAAAAATGATAAAAATAAAGAATTTTGTCACGTCTGAAATTTAAAAGAATTCCCAATAGTTATCAAATGTTGTACCGACATTGAGTCGGTGTCGAGATGAACCTGATTCAAGTGCCAAAGAGGTTGGAAGAGGGCACAGGTATTCCATTTTTGGCTCTAGCAACGAGCCTGTTTCCAAAATATAAATCATAGTAGAAAAACATTAGCTACGCAATGACTTTACTTAATAAATGCAATATGAGACTGTTCTCAATAAGAAATAATATTTGCAAAACAGATTCAATACTTATGATTGATGTGTATAATAATATAAAATCAAAAAAAAGTTTCAGTTTTGACATTTTCAATTATTTATATAAGAGTTGAGTACTTCTTTTGAATCCACACAAACACACCCCCACACCACACACCCAACCAACACACACATACGACTTATTCACAACACACACACACACACACGACAGTTTTAATATATATATAAGTATATATATATATATATATATATATATATATATAGTATATATTTACATAGATCAAGTATCTAAACTATTATATCGGTTATTTTTTCCTAAATTCTAACCTCAGGAAGTTTAAACTAGAGAAACATACCTGAAAAAATAATTATATAAAATAATTAATATATATATATCAGTCAGGCACTCTCACGAGTGGTCCATAATTCTGAGAAGTAGGGCAAAATCATGATAAATCTCTGTGAAAGAAACCGTAAAAATAAGTATATATATATATTGTATATAATAATATTATATGAGAAATTTTGGAAGGGAATACGTATAGCAGCATACGTCAATATTCAAACTCACTTGAATAATAAACTTAAAAAAACAACAGTACATATATTAATTATATATATTTCATATACAAAAAACATATATTTTAGTATAATATATATATATATAAGTATTGATATACTATACTATATTATCTCATCTATTATATTATATATATTAAATATATGTATTAAAATATATAATACATTTAATATATAATATCATATATATATATATATTAACTCACATCTATATTTAACATACTCTTAATTCCTCATTCAAATAATTTGCAAATAAAATTTCCAATTTCATTTTAATTCAATATTTTTCATAATATATTATAATTATAGTATATTTATATTTTTTATTAAATCTATTCGTTTAAATGTTTATATCGTAGTTAATTTAGAAGTTGTCCTCCAGTTAAGATAACTATTTATATATATAAATAAGTTATTAATATATAATAGTAATTAATATCATATATATATATATATATATATATACTTAATAAATATAATTATATATATTATACTATATATATATATTAAATATATATATATATATATATATTAGCGACAATGCAAGAGAAGGAATGGTTTTCATAAAATGATCACTCATTGTATTCGCAAACATATAACATATAATCATTTGAATTTTCAATAGGCCTACACACTCCGAAAAAAGAAATTTAGTAATTACTTTAATGAAACTTAAATCGAATACGTTCCAATATAACCAGTATGTTTCAAAACTAACAGGCTCAATTTTATATCAATAAACACCGACAAAATGCAGAAAGTTTAATAAAGTTAATATTATAGAAATATCAATAAGACTCCAGTGAAAAGGCGTAGCATATTCAGGGGTAGAATAAAACGGATGGCTACTCGGCTGCAGGAGTGATCAGCTGCCAAAAAAGCTGAGTCCGAGAGTAGGGAGGGCATGACTCAATCGCGGTTTGCTCAGGGCTGGCTTTGGCATTTGAGTCAACTCACGAGGTTAAAATTGAAAGAGTATGGGTAGAAGTCAAAATAATTGGTAACCGTGTATGAATAAGGTAAAGTTTAGGAAAAAAGGTAACTGTAAGTATATAAAAATAAAAGTCCTGGTATAAAAAAGACTATTATTCAGGATATAGCATAAAATGTATAGAAGTGTTAATCTATTTTGTGAATTACGTATTAATAATAATGATCTATATTAATTCTTGACTAATTTTGCAATTAAATCCGGAGATTTTATCTAGAGAAAAAAATAAATACATGATGCATGCTACTAGTTAGTCGGCATGCACACATTCGCTCAAATCTCATGCTGAGCTTTAAGATAAGGAACTTTTTTTTGACTCGAGAAATGTAAAACAATTGCCAACCGATCGTCGTAAAATGATTATAAACAATTAAAAAATATATATCATATAACTACGCGATAAAAAAGAATATGAATCGAGAACTAATAATATTGAAATATATAGTATTACATTTTAGTATGACGATAAATATATATATATTTTATAATATACTAATATATTAAGTAAATAAAATTAATACATGATGTATACTGTCTATTTATTTATAAATAGAAAGTTATAGGGTATATTATAAAAGATGCTGACTTTCATATGTTTTTAGGGCTCACTGAAGTGGCAATTGAGGGCAATTGCCTCACTACTGCCTACTCCCCAGAGAGCCGCCACTTAGATATATATATATCACATTATATTTAGAATAAAATAAACTAAAATATAATTATATAAATAATATGTAAATTATGTAGGTATATATATATATTATAATATATATCTTAATATATAATAAATATTGATAAGGATAGTAAATAACATATATATAAATTAGTTATAATTATAATAATGTATAGTATAATATATAAGTAAGATATATATTATTAATAGAATTATAGAGTCACCAATCAATATATAATAGTTAATTAAATAAGGTTATATAATTAAATTTCATAAGAGTAATACTTAATATATATATGTAGCATAGTAGCTATATATATAAATATATGGTGATAATTTTGGTTTAAACTACAACTCATATCTCTCAAAAACTAAAATAGATGCAGGGAAGTTATGGAATACATTGTTGGGAGAAATCTCTGGAACATTTTTATTGCGAAATGTTTTTTGTGCAATTTTTTTTTCACTAGAGTATAAAATAAAACATATCAAATTTAGATAACTTGTTCGTCATATACTACTATATTAGCTTCACCCTGCTAAATAGGATAGACTATGCAAAAAACTTTATGGAACATGCCTGGTTAAAAATTTATTATCTATAGGAAAAATTGTAAAAAATAAAAAAACCATTCACTTGTTAATAAAATTATACGATGAGAATAATATGATTAGTATGAGCCTAATATAGGGAGGCCCTGAATTAGGGCAAAGGTCTGACTCGGTGGTAAAAGTAAATGACTTTCATTAAAAGTTAAAATATTAATAGCTTTTTTGTTTCTGAAGAGTAAATTTAAACGAAAAAAAAAATTAACACTACCCAGAGAGGAAGAACAGCGGATGGTGGTAACGCTGACTGGGTAGACTAGGAGCTCCAGAGGGTGTATTACTCAGGCGCGTATCTGAGCCGTTAGGGAATGAACGATCAGCGGGAAGTGAGACATAGTATGTATCCGCGTGACCCCCTCACAGGGGGGCGGCAGGGAAGAAGTCCCAATGGCATAGCGACTGCGTATATGGAATGAGAGTGGATTGGAATTATATCTAATCGGGTGTCGCGGGTTTACCTGTACCTGCACCCTCCCCATACGGTGTTAAAAGAAGAAAACGTCCCCCCTGTGTTTACCCGTCAGGCTTCGAGCCCTCGAATCGTTGTTATAGGCGTAGGCTGAGACTAGTGTAATGTCAGTTTTACAACATCTATTTGTATTGTCTCATTTAGGTCAATATCTGTATGTAGTCTTGTTCTTAGTGTCCGCTGGTTTAGAATCTGTTTTTGGAAGGAGCATAGGCAATGCTACTATACCTTTGTAAAATTCGTGATCGTATTTGTCCGCTAATGATACGACTTTCTCCCATGGTACTCGTTTATGAGAATCGTCTTCATTTTCTAAGAGATATTCTCTAAACTTCTTTTCCACATAAGGAGGTAAGCTAAGGAGAAAAGCCTCCCTAAGAGAATTATGCTCTCGCATATCAAGGCCATTATATGCTTTAGTATCTAGCTGTTCAAATTGTCATTCTAAATGAGGTTTCTGATTAAAACTTTTCTCACAGTAAGAACACTTAAATGGTTTTTCACCTGTGTGGGTTCGAAGGTGGGATTTTAAACCACATTTATGATTAAAACTTTTCTTACAGTAAGAACACTTGAAAGGTTTTTCCTCACCCGCGTGGATTAGAATGTGACACTTTAAACCCAATTCACTAACAAACTTTGTGTCACAATAAGAGCACGTGAATGCTTCATCAGTATTGTTACAATTTTCAGTATCGCAAACGGAAATTTATAAATCACCTGTAAGCACATTTATATAATTTATTTATTTCGTTATAAATTCATTTAATTTATTTAAGCAAACCTATTCCATTAGTTTATAAGTGAAGCCACAAAACATCTTCAACTTAAAAACCTTAAGGAACATCTTATCTATCTAGACAGTAACATAAAAAAAAAAAAAAACAAAAAAAACAAAATTAAAAAAAAAATATTTAAAAAAAAAAAAAAAGTTGTAGGAAAAATTAAGTTTTAGAGATTAAAAAAAAAGAAAAAAAAAAGGAAATTTTAATCCACACTCATTACCCTTTAGTCTGCTAAATAAATTTAAGTATTAGTTGCGTCCCTACGAACAAATTATGACTCAATTTGTGAAATTATAACTAATAACGTTTGTGAACCAGATTATGAAAGGTAATAACGCCATCTTTGGGAATCAGAATATAATATAAAGGAAAATACTTATCAGAGGTTGTAGGGAATTGCATGATAGGAAATAGCAAGATATCGTAGTAATAAAAAATTGTGAAGAAAAAACAAAAGATATATAATAATTATATTATATATTTATATATATTATATATATTATATAATACTATATATAGATATATAAACTATATATATATAGTATATATATATAAAATATATTACTATATTATAATATATATATAATATATATATATTATACTATAATATATATATAATATATACTATATATATACTAATATATAATATACCTATATATATAATATATATATATTAGGCTGTACCGAACTGAAATTTCCGGTTCGGCTGAACCGGAATTAGCCGAATCACAAAAAAATTTCCGCCAGGAAATTCCGGCAGGAATATATATACTTATAATATTATATATATATATATTATAATATTAAATATATTATATATATATATATTATATATCATATATATATATAGTAACTATATATATATAATATATATATATATATATATATATATATATATATATATATATATATATATTAATATATATATATATATATATATAATATTATAATATATATTATATCATAAATATATATTTATATAATATTATATATATATATATATACCATTATATAATATACTATATATACTAATATATATATTATAGTATATAAATTATATATATATTATATATATAGTTATATATAAATATTATATAATATATAATATTGATATATATCATAGTATATATATATATATTATATATATACGTATATATATATATCAAATATTTTAATTATTTTAATTTATTAAAAATACCGTATATATATATATCTAATAATATTATATATATATATATAGATATATAATATATATACTATATATATAATATATATATATATATAATATAATATATATATTATATATATATATATAATATATATTAACCAAATATTTGATCAAATATCCCATTAATTGATTACCAGGATTTTTCATAAATAATAACCTCACAAAATTGTTTTAAAATTTCATCATTCGTAAGAAGAATTTTTTATTATTAATAATGTTACAAAATCTTTAAATAGAGTGTTAAATTGATGCATACAAAAAAATAAATAGTAGTCCACCAAAATCATGTGAAATTGCAATGGTGACATTCATAAACATAAAAATCATCACCGAAGAGAATATCTGAAAAAGTCAAAAATTTGGATAGTAAACAGGTTTTCACAGTGATCGTATAGGGTTGGACACCCCAACAATAGCGAAAATCGAAATCGTGAAACAAGTGAGTCTTAAGGAAAATTTCTTCTTACCCCAAAACTTTGCCATATCAATGACCCCACATCACAGGCAATTCTCTCAGAAAATAATAAAATTTTATTGCAATTGAGTCAACCAGGCCATTCACAATCACTTAAGAGCAGGGACTCATAGAACTGTTGCAAATCTTAATCAAAATATCTTATTCATCTAGACGAAAATATTTTTCTTGCCTGTAGATCGTTGACCAACTTCATACAAGAAATTGAGATCAGCAGTATCGAGCAAGTTTATACTAGGCTATGAGATATATTCTATAAAAATATGATAGCTAATATGTCAAAACGAGTTCATTTCACTCTTCTTTAACTATCACTGGACCTTACAAGTAGTTTGAAAAAAATTGGAACCAATGTACGATTGCGATATAATATATATATATATAATATAAATCTAATAAGTATATATAGTATATATATATATATATTATATTAATATAATATAATATATATATATATATAATATATAATATATATATTATATATTAATATATATATTATATATATATATATATATATATTATATATATATTATATAATATAATATATAATGTAAATTATATATATCCTATATATATATAATAAATATATATTTTATATAGTTATATATATACTATATATATATATAATAATATATATATAATAATTAACTTATATAATATATATATATTATATATATATATATATATATATATTAATATATATTATAATCTTGGATTTTAAAATTTGAATTTAATGATACTTATATATTCCTATATTGAGATATTTGAGTTAAACTTTATGCAATATACTCTAACGTTATGTAATACCTGACTGTCGATGAATATTACACAAGGCTACCATTTATATCTTTGTTTAAAAGATGATCTAGGATTAGTTATGTAAAATAAATCCCCTCCACCAAATTTTTTAATTATCAAGTATATTATTTTCCGGTTCCGCCGGAATTTTTTCAAAAATCTCCGGCGCGAACCGGAACGAAAAAAAATGGTCCACACTTCTGGCCGGAATTCGGTACACCCTAATATATAGTATATAACACGTAATATTAATATATACATATATATATACTATTATACTATATACTAATATATAAATATAGTATATATATATATATACTATAATAATATATATTAGTATCATATAGCTATATATATATATAAAGTAAATATTATAATATATATAATATATATAGTATATATGTTATATATATAATATACTAATATAATATATATATATACTATAAGTTTGTTGTTTCTTCGTTCTCTAATTAGTGTGGATGTATGAAGAATGAAGTTTCCTCTCCATCCATCTCATTCCTTGTGTGTGTATATGATGAGAAGAAAGAGAAAGATTGTGAAGTTATTGGGCCGACCAAGTCGGCAGTAGAGACTCATTTGGGTCTCTCGTTGTTGCTTTATTTTATTAGTCTGTTTATCGTATTTCTTTTTCTTCCTTTTCTATTTCTTTTTTTGTAATATCAAGTAGTAGTGGTGCTGACTTTGTGGTAACACCTCTGTCTTGTAGAAAGTGATAGTCAGAAGACACATAGAGTAAATGTAAATACGGGTTGCCGTATGGTACCTGAGTAGTAAATGTCAAGTTGCGCACCTTTAAAGGAGCCGTGAAAAGCAAACAAGACTGGTTTACGATGTATGTGACAAACATCAATTGCGTATATATACCTTATATAATACTAATATGTATCTAGTTACAAGTCTTACTTTAAGTTTGTTTACTTGTACCTTAACTTCAGTTATCAATCAGCAAGAAACTCAGCTTGGTGGATATTATTGTTTTCTTGTATTAGTTTGTCAGTGTATTTGTTCTCAGTGGTCAGCAGAGCGTCAGTTACGCTTCATGCTACGGTGTGTTGTTGCTGTGAATGTGTAACGCATCTAGTGTGTTTCTTGTTCGGTTGGGTTTTGTTTTAGTTTGTGTGCTGAAGTGGCTGTAACGATCGGCAAGTTAGTAGTGTGTTTCTTGTTGGTTGGTTTTGTTTAGGTTGTGTGTGTCGTAGGTCGTAGTGAACCATGGAAGAGCCACGGTGATGCGTGGTAGTGCAGTGTTGTATAGTTACATGTATTTTGTTCACCATTATATTCAACGTCAAGAATTACATGAATCAATTTGAGACAGTACTGGTGAATAGGCTATGTGAAATGACCAGAAGAGAAAGTGCTAGGTTTGTTGGTAAAAGTGGTTTTGGGGTGAAGACTGAAATTTGCATCTCCTTGCAGGGAGCAAGTGGTAGAGACCAAAAAGCAAATGGCGTGTGATTCCGTCATGTTGGCGAAGGATGAGTTGGGGTCGTCCATACTCGTTTATGATGCTCTGATAAAGAGTATGTGCAAGAGAGAGATCAGAGAGAACAGAAGTGAAGTAGCTGAGAGTGATGAGAGTAGTTGGTATACAAGCCAACGGGTGTCTGGGCCCAGCGGTGAAGAGTGGGTGCATGGTAAATGTTGAATGAGATGATAGAATGTAAGTGATAACATGTAATATTTGTAGGTTCGAATCTTCATTATGCGCGTATAAATGCTCCTTTAAGAGTAGTGGTAGACGGTTGTATCGAGTCGGTGGTAGTAGGGAAGAGTTATGGTAGCTGGATAAGTGTTACTGAGGTAAAAAAACTTAGAAAAGGAAATAAGAAGGTAGTGCTATAGCTGGTCAGATAAGTTATGTAGTTGATGACAAAACACATTTCTATAGTGAAGACGAGCTAATGAGGGAGAAAGAAATGTGATTGTGTAGATCGGATTGAACATTCGTGGAGAAATATGTAACGCTGCTATGGAGATTATAGCTGAGCTGTTGTGTGTTACAAGACAGAGAAGGGAGGACACAGTGGTCGTGAACAATGTAGTAAAGTAGTAGTGATAACAATAAGTATTGGGAGAAAGTGCGTTTAAAGATCAGTTTTGTCATGTTTCAGTACTTACAAGTCAAAATGCTTAAAGATGATAAGATTGTTTTTAAGCTAGCGGTAAGTCATATGTTAAGTACAAAGAAGATGTGAAACGTAAAAGAAGATTGTTATAGTAGTGAAAGGAGTAGTAAAGATGTAGTAGTAAAAGATGTATAAAAGATATAGAGTAGAAATATAGTAGTAGTAAGACTGTAGAAGGAGAAGATCTGTAGGTAGTAGAATAGAAGAACGATGTAAATAAACCGATGTGAGGAGGTTGTCGAATGTTGAAATGTAGTGAGTAGAAGTAGTAGAAGAAGTATAGTGTCGGTTGAAGTCGGTAGTGCATTGATGTTAGGGAAGTAAAATGTAATAGTGTTGGTGTAACAGTGACATGTAGTGAAGTAGTAGAAAAGTAAGTGTAGTAAAGTGGAAGTGAGTATGGCTGTGGAAGTGAAGCAGCTAATACCAGTCGGAATAAAATAGTGCAAAACGCTTAAGTGTAGAAAGGACAGGAATGAGAGAAAAGGAAAGAAAGGAAAGAAGATAACGAAAGTAAGCGTCGTGCTCAATAGTAAAAAAGTAAATGAGATGGCATGCAGGACAGAAAAGAGGGTGTATCTGTAGTATGATGGTTGTAAGAGTTTTTGAGCATTTTTCTATTATCGAAAGGAAGGTTAGTGTTAGAAATGTATGTGTGAAGTATGGATATTATCGGGATTCAGAGGTGTCTGATCCTGAGTGAAGTAGTGAGTTACTTTTAGTGTTAGTGTTGGTATGTAGAAGTAGTGAAGTAGTAGTTTAGAGTATTGTTAGTGGTTAATGGGTATAGTTTTTGGGGGTCAGTATGCAGTAATAGTAGCAGGGAGTTAGAGAGAGTGTCTTTATGGAGTAGCTGTGGGTGTTTTGTCCGGTGCGTAAGTTTGTGCTGTGGTTATGGTGTTTATTTATTTTGTCGTAATTTGTAGTTAGCTAGTGTAAATTCAAGATGGATTTTGTACAAGGTGAAACGTGTGGGAACAAAAGGCTATAAGATTGATAACTCTTGTGTTTCTTTTTTAACTGTTTTTGTATGAAGAATGAAGTTTCCTCTCCATCCATCTAACTTAATTTTACACTGTATCAATTGTCGAAGAGAAAGAGAAGATTGTTGAAGTTATTGGCCACCAAGATCGCGAGTAGCACTCAATTGGGTCTTCATGCTTGTTTCTTTATTTTACTTAGTCTTTTACTCGTATTATTTTTTTCATTTCTATCTCAGTCATCATGTCAACTATCAAGCTATAGTTGATGTGGCTGTCAATCTTAAGGTTACCTCTTGTCTCTGTAAAACGTGAAGTAGTAAACACATCAGAGCTAACTTGTAAATCTACGGTGCCGCTAGTGGGTACCTAGTAGTCAAATGTCCAAAGGTGCGACCTTAAAGGGGAGCCGTGAAACAAACCACAGTACTGTGTTTACGTGTATGTAGACAAATCATTGTATATATACTTTTATAGATACTAATATGTATCTAAGATTACAAGTGCTTCTTTAAGTTTAGTTACTTTACTTAACTGTTCAGTTATTTCAATCAGCAAGAACTACAGTTGGTGAGTAGTATTGTTTTCTTGTAGTAGTTTTGTTTATCAAACTTTGTTTAATTTTTTTCTTTCTTTTCTCTATATATATATATATATTATTATATATATATATATATATATAATTATATTATCTTATATATATATATATATAATATATATATTATACTATATATATATATTATATATATATACTATACTATAATTAATATAAAAATATATATATATATAATATAATATATTATATATATAATATATAATTATATATCATATAATAATAATATTATATATAATTATACTGTATACTATATATTATAATATATATATATATATATATACATATATATTATATATTATATACTATATATTCTTCTTACTTCTTATCTATCCTTATATTTTCCAAAAGCAAGGTAATGTCGCGTGGTCGAGCATCGGAAAAGAAAAGGAGTAGAAGAATATGACATAATCGAAAAGAAAGCCCAGCCATATATACGCCCCCTCAGACCATTAATTATGAAACTCATCGCAGTCAGAAAATCCCACCTAAAGCTTCATGGACAGCGATGGACCTCACTATGTTATATCGTCAATGTTAAAGTCATCCTTGGGCCAGGCACACAACCATATCCCCTCACAATTCCCCCGCCATTACACTCCTGTTATACACCTTCCTTCTCGCCTCTTCCAAACTCACAGTTCTCTCCTGCAGACATTGATTTACTGACTCAATCCACTTGTTCTTCGTCTCCCAGCCGGTCGGTTTCCAGCACAGTAGCACACATATACATCCGCTTAACCAACCGACTTCATTCATCCTTTCCACATTAGACCAAACCCATCTCAACATACTTTCATTTATATCTCTCATTTTACCCCTTTCTTCACACCACACAATTCTAATAACGTCATTCCTCATTTTATTATCTTTCTCACACCTTAAGCATGCCACCATAAGATTGTCCATGAACACATTGAACTTTTATATCCTATACTTCTTATTCCAGACCATGTCCGCACTTACCAATTACAATAGCACAGTAACAAACATACCTCATGTAAGAACTCTAGCGCACTCAAACTTAGTCCCTATTACATTCACCAACGATTTAATTGCGACAGCACCTTTCTGCATTCACAACTTTCCTACTACAACTCTGCTCATCCGTTTTCCTTCTCGATCCAACACATACAAAAATAATTTAAACTCAGACACTGCCTCCAGGCTGCTCAATACCTAACATAACTTCACACTGAGACTGTCTCACTCAACAACCATAACCTTACCTCTCTATCTAGGTTTACTTGTACCCTCAATACCACAACCATACCTCCTCACCTCTGCCAAAAATTTCTCTCTACCAATCCTCTCAAACCCTTCAGAGATTCGCCACACAGAACCCAAATCATCTGCATATGTAATAGGTAGGGCACCATCCACTTCTTTCACCTACACATCATTCTAACACCATTTCCTGCCATCCCCCACCTCGAATTTTTCATACCCCAATCCATATACAAATGAATAACCAAGGAGACATAACACCACCCTGTCACTCCGCTATTAATTAATCCTAAACCAATCACCATTTGACAACCATTTATTCTTACACACCGCCTCACTATCGTTCATACATACTTTTGATTCCAGTCAAAAGCCTACCACCAACACCCATATATCACTAATACCTGCCATAAAGGCTCCCTATTAACTCTCATTCATAACTCGTTGTAAATCCATAAAACCGAAATATAATTTATTCTTCTTCTCCCTCATTTCTCACATCAATTTGTTTCCAATATAAACATTTTAATCCACACATCCTCTACCACTCCTAAACGCACCTGTTTTTCTCACCAATCAGTCCCTCAGTCACTCGACCACTCTTTCGACCAAAACACTAAGCATATATCTTCCCATACAACACTCAATAAACTTATTCCCGCTATAATTCTACAGTTCCCCTTTTCTCCCTTACCCTTATATAAGTACTATTACTGCCCTTATATAAGTTCCCTTGGAACTATACCCTCCAAAACCTTTATTACACAACGTTCCAAATCCAATCAATTCACCATCTCCGCCTTCCGCTCTTGATCATCTTCACTAGAATTTCATCTAACCTGCAATTACCAGTCTTCAACTTCTTCACTCTACCATTACCTCCTCATTACTAATAACCTCATCCCAAAAATACCTATTCTTCTATATATATATATATATATATATAACTATATATATATAATATATATGATATAGTATAAATTATATATATATATATATAATTAATATATATATATTATAATATATATATATATATATGATATATATATATTATATTAGGATCGGCCGTAATCCGGCACACTATCCGTATCGCCAAGTTTTTGACTACCCACCCAGTATCCAGCTGTATCATCATTATATCCGCCGAATACCGCATAATTACTTCCCTAAGGTTTCTTCCTCGTTTGGGAAATTATTCCAAATTAATTTGAAAAATTTATATATATACTACGACATATGATATATATAGTATATATATATTATATATACTATAATATAGATATAGTATATATATAATATATATATAAATATTATTATATATAAATATATTAATATATATAATATATATATATATATATATATATATATATATTATATATATATATATATATAATATTATATATAATAATATATTACGTATATATATATATATATATAATATACGTAATATATATATAATATATATATAGTAGCTATATATATACTAGATATATTATATATATCATATATCATATTACTATATAATATTATATATATATATATATATTAATATAATATTATATATATACCGTATATATACTTATATATATATATTTAATATATATTATATAATATATATATATATAATATATATATATATATATATACCTATATATATATATAATATTATATATATTGTTTAGACTTTCGATGTTGGGTCACCAATGTTATATATTTTATTCATCATTTATGTTGACAGTACAATACAATTTATCTGAAATATCAACAGAGAAAGTCATATAAGAAACTTTTGATAAAAAATATGAATATTTAAATATTATAATGATTTAATAAAAAATATTTAAATAAATCTTAAAAAAATTGATATTTATAAACCAATTAAGCTACCAAGACACATGTAATGCAATTTTTACCACACAATTTTATTCTCACGTTTAAGTATTGTAATTACTAAATAGTAATTACCACTGTTTATTTTATTAATTAAACAGAAATTAAAGACCTAAATCCACAAGTAAAATATAAATATTTTAAGTATAGATCCCTCAAAATACAAAAACAGAGAATGGAACATGGACGAAGTAGTTGCTTAGTGGATGGTACCAGTTATCAGTGCCTGGTGTAGCATTAGGACAGTGAAAACCTAGCTTGATTCCTGTTCAGAGTAACATCTGAAATATCTTGCAAGTAGAAAGAAGAAGCCTAAGTATCATCAGGTTGGTGTTTGGTATGTAAAGGAGATCAAATAGTTGGAAGTAGAAAGAAAGAGCCAAAGATCATCAGTTGGTGTTTGTATGTAAAGGAGACTCAAATAGTTTGAATAGAAAGAAAGAGCTAAGTTATCATCAGGTTGCGGTTTTGTATGTAAGAGATCAAATAGGTTTGGAAGTAGAAAGAAAGAGCCTAAGTATCATCAGGTTGGTGTTTGGTATGTATGTAAAGGAGATCAAATAGGTTTGGAAAGATAGAAAGAAAGAGCCTAAGATCATCAGATTGTGTTTGTATGTAAAGGAGATCAAATTAGGTATTGGAAGTAGAAAGAACAGAGCCTAAGTATCATCAGGTTGGTGTTGTATTAAAGAGATCAAAAGTTTGGAAGTTGAAAGAAAAGCTAAAGTATCATCAGGTTGGGTTTGTACTGTAAAGACGATCACAATAGGTTGCCTCCTGCTAAACCTTTACAGGATTATATATAAAAAAACTAAATATATTAAAAAATATGCATTAAATATATTTTAAATATTCGAAAATCGTGCTATGCTTTGCTAAGAGTAATATTTATATAATAATAAAATAATTTGAAATTGGGCAGGAAGGTGCCTGGTGCAATAAAATCGTTTTGGTGAACTTAAGGACAACCTGAGTGCGCTAGGTTCGTACATGAGGGAGTTGATACCTGGTTATTTTATGTAGTTTATCACTATGTCTGGAATAAGAAAGTATAGATCTAAAGTTAATGTTTCAGATGACAATCTTAGGAGCATGCAGATGTGAGAGAATAAAATGAGAATGAACTTATTAGAGTGGTGTGTGAAGAAAGGGCTAAATGAGAGATAAATGAAAGTACTGGTTGAGATGTTTGTCATGTGAAAGATGAATGATAGTCGGATTGGTTAAGCGGATTTATGTGGCAGGTGTGTTGGAACGAACCGGCTGTGAGAACCGAAGAAAAGTGATTGAGTCAGTAAACGAATGTCTGAAGGAAGAGAAATGTGAGTTTGGGAGGCGAGAATAAAAGTGGCCATGCATAGGAGAGAATGCGGAGTTTTGTATGGGGCATGTTGTGCCACCTTGGGCCAGTGATGAACCCATTACATGACGATTACCCATAGTGAGCCCGTCGCACTGTCCCATTGAAGCTCTAGGGGGATTTTCTGTCTTGCGACGCGTTTTCACTAATTAATGGTACAGAGGGCGGTAAGGCTGGGCTCTTCTTTTCGACATTTTTTGATACGGTTTAGCTTTTCTTTTCCGAAGCTTGTAGCGCACCTTACTCCCAGTCTTGGGAAGAAAAGGAGTAAAAGAAAGAAAGACAGAAAGAATTTATGCTCCTTTCTAGACTTCTTTACGCTTCATAGTCACCCCTCAGAACATTTAAGTAATTTTTTTTCTCCTCCTTTAATGGGCTGTAAGAAGTACCACCCGTCCTCAAACCTTGAGTCAAAGGCTGAAACATGACATAATTATTCCCTCCTCTACATACCCAACACCAACCTAATGATACTCAGGCACTTTTTTACCACCTATAAACATATTTCAACGTTATTCCTATAATCGAGAGTCCTTTTAAGTGAGCGATCAGGCTAGATTTCACAATTCCCAAAGTGCCCACCACGACCGGTATACCATTACTTCTAAACTGCAATAAACACATTTAAACTTCTTACCGTGTGACTTCAAATGAAGTTCCAACTCATCTTTTTCATGATTTTTCAAATCTTTGTTTTTAATCTTTTGGTTCTCTCTTCCTGAAGGTGTGCGTGTGCGCATGAGCATGCTCACTCGCGTTTATGGCTGAACAGGCGAAGTACTCTAAAATAACACATACAAAATAATTAATAAAGAAAAACATAATAAAACCAGAAATTAAATATTCGCAAATTTTTTATTGTAAAAAAATACCTCTTTAATAAAAAATAAAATTTTCAAATTTTAAAACTCATATGATTTTAATGAATCTATTCCCACCAATAATAATAACTATTAATAACTATAATAATAATAATAATCAATAACTAATATTGCTAAATGTACTAATCACTCTGCAATATTTTTATATTTAGAGGGAAAAGGAGCCGACACATATTGAATCAATGATTCTCCAGCTTTTTTATTTAGGTGTTAGTGAGAAACGGATTTAATATTTATCTCAGATAGTATTGTTACATTTCTTTTATCTCTTTCAGAGAGAGCCTTACAATATTACTTTACGATTAAAGTAAGGGCGGTCCGTCAGACCTCTTGTTCTTTTTTCATCTTGACATTAATATAATATAGTAGCTATTTTATCGTTTATTTTAAAACAACAGGATCACACTTTATGTTCATATTCTCATCATTGTTAAAACTGAAGCAAGAGGTATAATTAAAAAATAATAATAAAGAGAAAAGTATCATTTTTTAATTAGTCAATCTTCAAGAAACTTTCATTGCTCTTTCCCTCACTTTAGCAAATTTAGGGCAAAGTGGTTTCGCTCATATCGGAAAATGTTTATCACAAATAATAAAAATAATAAATAATAATAATAATATAATAATAATACAAAAAATAATAATAATAATAATTAAAATAATAATAAAATTAATAAAACTAATAAAATAGATAATAGCAATAATAATAATAATAGATAAAAAATATATAATAATAAAACGTTAGATTTATCAATATAGTTTTAAGACGATAGATTTTGTTGCTTTTTCAAGGGCATCCTAAATGTATTTCTGTCTAACAGAAGAAATTTTTCTTTAGTATTATCCTGGAAAAAAAATCTAAAACTATTATAAATGTAGAAAGGCTTAGAAACTTCGGACATTCTTTAAAGGAATAGGTTTAATATATTTTTATATTCTTAACATTTTTTAATTAGATAAAATTTTAAAACTAATAACAATACCCCACAGATAAACAATATTATATTAATTTAAGTGTTAGAAAAGTTAACCCACGTTGACTTTTTGTATATTTAAAAATGTTTTAATAAAATTGGACATTTCATCTATATTTTATATTCATTACTGGTTTATGTTTCCTTAAGAGCAATGCTTCCCCGAGCGCGCAATTCATAAAAATCTTTCTTCTTGCTTATGATGGAGAAGCCTTCTTTTATGCTGTCTAGCGGATTTTGCGGTGTTTCTATTTTAAATGTTGAAATATTATTACTCGGTTATATTATGCTGCCGACATTCTTCATGTTGAGGGATTCTTGTGTATCAATATACAGCGGCGTTACATTCCACTTTCATGAACATTGAATCGGTACCACAACGTTACTACTCTCACCATCCGAAAGGCTTCACAGGAGTAGAGAAAAAGCACAGCTTCAGTTTCAATGGCTTATAGAAAGATCTTACTATAAGCTTCTTCCCGTCTTTTGCTTTAATATGTTCTTTCAAATTTAATTTTATGTTTTGCTTTCTTTTTTTTCTGACTAATTATTTCAGTTTTATAATATACATGCTTATCGTATCTTTTTCATTTCATTGATAGTATTGGGAATAACATTATTTAAAGTGTTCTTTATAGGGTTCTCTATAATGTACTGGGGTAAGTTATTGCTTACTAAATTCTCTGTTTTCTTTTAATTTATATATCGAAAAGGGTCCAATTGGACGATATTTTAAATGCTCTGTGAACTAAGGTCTTTATGGTGACAATTTTGTAGTTAGGGGAGTGAAGGAGTCGAAATTAAAGTATGTTCCTTTATCTGTATATTTATTGTAGACACTTCTATAAATTTTTTCACAGTCACTCTTCTAATTTAATGTTATGTCTAAGAAATTAATATAGTTAATTTTTGCCCTTTCAAAAGTAAATTTCAAACCACTGACATCTTCTATTTGAATTTTAACCACCTGAACAGCTGCTGGGTCAGTTAAATCACTTACCCAAAGGTTTACGTCTACGTACGAATGTTTAAAAAATTAGGATTGAATGGGGCGTTTTTTCATTAAAAAATTTTGGTTTCTACCGATGACATGTAGAAATCTGCGAGAAAGTTGTCCTAAAGGTGATCCCATTGAAACACAATTATTTTGAATATATGTTTTACCATTCATGGTCTGAGTTTTACGTAGTACATATATATAAAGTAAACTTTAGAGGTGTCTGCATCTTATGGATGGTCGGTGCGTTTTACTTTCATGATATTAAACATTTTCTAATATTATGTTAATAGTTTCAGATATAGAACATTCATGAAAAGAATTATCAACATACCAAAGATATAAATTTCAGTTAACAATACGAAAGCAATTAATGTTATAAAGCACAACTTTAAAAATAAATCTTATTCGCCAAATACTATCAAAGAAAATAGAAAAAGGATAAGCTCCTTAGTAATATTAATAAAACTGAACAATATTAGTCACGAAAAAAGAGGAAGAAACAAATAACAAACTTATAACATTTTCGCTTAATAACATACTTAAAGCAAAAAGACCGGAAGGAAGCTTATATAAGATCTTTTACTAAATAAGCCATTGAACAACTGAAGCTCGTGCTTCATTACTCCGTGAAGCGCTTTCGGATGGTGCAGCAGTAGTAACGTTGTTTCCGATATTCAATGTTTTCTGAATGGATCTAACGCCGCTCTATATTGAGATCACACACCACGAATACCCTCAACATGAGGAAATGTCGCAGCATAAGTATAAGCAGAGTAAGAAATCCTGATAATAGCATAAAAGAGGGCTTCTCCAGTCCATAACAAGAGAAGAAAGATTTTATATGGAATTGCCGCCTCGGGGTGAAATCATTTGCTCATTAAGGACAACATATAAACCAGCTATATAAACATAAAATATAATGAAAAGTCCAATTTTCTTACAACATTTTTAAATAACAACAATTTCTAATACTTAGCTACTTTTCTAAACCTTTTTAAAATTATTAATTTGTTTATATTCTTTTATTAATTTAAAACAATATTTACTAAATTAATAAAAAATTGTTTAAAATATAAAAAAATAAAACTATCTCCTTGAAAATGTCCGAGTGTACGGACGAAAAGCTTGGTACTATATTTAAATCAATAGTTTTATTTTATTTCAGGATAATACTAAAGAAAAAATTCTTACTGTAGACAGAAAACATTCTAGGAGCTTGAAAAAAGCAACAAAAAATAAGATAATAAGATAGATAATAATCATTAATAATTTACATAATAATAATAATAATAATAATCAATTAATAATAAATAATAAAACTAATAAATAAGTGAAAACAAAAGCAGATACACAAGATTATAATAGTAAATTTATTGTATAAATCAATCAGTAAATTATTTAAGGCACATGACAATAAATAGATGACTCGCCCCTCTTACGCTCATATCCACACTCTTCTACCACGAGGAGTTGACCTCCCATCTTACAAACAGATCACAACAAATATTACACATTACAGACAATAACCTCTTTCAGTCATATCTGTTTGTGGGGGAAGGAAAGGAATTTCCACAGTAAATTTCTCGTGTGTCGTTTAGAAGGACTAAAGGGACAGTGGTTAGTTGGAGTTTGGCTCCCACATAATTCACAAATTATATATCTCTGTAGAGTGCTAAATGCATGCCTCGAGATGCAGTATTGACAGCCGTAATGCGACACTTCTATCTTCTCGAGAAAAACTATGAATCGTCTTGTGTAGCATGGAATGTTAGATGAATAAATGGCAGAGGAGAGACGGTGATCGCATTCGTTATTTTGAAATCTCTGAAGAAGATTTGATTTGCCACTGCTGTCAGACGAAAACAAATGATGAAAGAGAAGCGCGTGAAACGAGTGGATGATGCAAATGTGTGCCTGCAGAGAGAGAATGAGAGGGAGAGAAGATGCAATTACTGCATTAGTAAACTGTCGGCCATACGAGCTATGTTCGGACTTTTTGGTTCATGAGTACTAGAATTTTAATTGATTTACCATTATTAAGTTTGAAAAGTCAGCCAGGTATATATGAGTGCAACAATATGGATTTCATCTGAGGGGTGATGTTGAGGAGAAGTGGAACTTTTAGGATACTCTGAATAATATTTTCGCGGAGGTGAAGTTGTGGCAGCATCAGTTTATCGTATGAGAACTTGAATGCGTTGAATAAGTGCATCGAAAAGGCAATGTTATAGCAGGGTCACCTATGGTGTTCGTCTGAAGAATGGAGCAATGGTAGAAACTGTGCATTGATTTCTGCAAGGAAAAAGTATGTTAAGATAATAATCTCTTCGAGCACAAGAGCTCTCCAATAAGTATACAGAGTTGTTAGGTAGAGCAATGGTTACTCAAGTCCGAAATGTCCATAATATCTTGTGTTGATGACGACGATGTAAAAACTATTGATGAATTTAAAATCAGTGAAGGGGTTGGAATGGGATTTTCGGATCATTATGCTTGCAAGGAACTTAAACATAATAAAAATGTTGGTTCCAAACTATACTACGAAAAAGCCAATAAATAGTCTCGAAAGGAAGGTGAATGGACAATGTATAAGAGGAAAAAGAGAAGACTAAACCTTGTATACGGATGAGAAGAAAAGAGGCAGAATGAACGCTGAAAAGAGAATGAATGGGGATTTACAAGGATCAGGATGCATTTCTGGAAGGAAATACGAAAGATTTTTTAAGAGTAAAGAATCTTTCAGAGAAAAATGGAATGGGGATCGGTACTCTCGGATGATGAGATGGTGTAGGAGAGTGTAAAGGGAACATCTTCGAAAATCTGCAATAATATATCTGCAAAACGAAAAGGATACTGAATGTATGTGTTTAATAATGGAAAGAGAAGAATAATATTTTGTGGAGAAGGTAATAGGTAGGGTGATAATAGTGAGTGAGGAAAGTTGAAGAAAACTTGCAGGATAATAGATGTAATTACTCATAGAAATGGTCCTAGAATGAGGCGAAATGTATTAGACTGATCCATGGAGTTGCTATAACAAAATGTTATAGGGAGTATAGTTCCGAAGAGCTGGATGAGTGAAGTAATACAACCCTTATATAAGGGTAAGGGAACTGTATATAAACTATAATAGGATTTAGACGATTATAGTGTGTTGTAGGAAAGATTTATGCTGGTATTTGGTGAAAGAGTGCGTTGAGTTACTGAGGACCTGATCTGGCGAAAACAAGCTGTATTTAGAAGTGGCTAGATTATATAGGTATTTGATAAAATTTGCCACATTGAAAACAAAAGGAGCAATAGCAACAGAATAACATTGTATTAGCCTTATGGACTTTCAACACGGAGTATGAACAGGATAATATGGAACTTCCTGTAGCAGGTTAGATGTATTATGTGCTTGGTGGTAGTTAATTGAATGGGACAAAGTAAAGAATTTAATAAAGTTGATAAGCGTATATGATTAATTCCAATAGCTGGGTAAGGCCCGTAATGTACTATTTCCACATTGTATTTAATTTGTATATGGACTGGATTGATGAAAGAATTAGACAAGTACAGGGTAGTATGCTGGGAAACGTATTAGACTTGATTGCTGGACGAAAACGAAACAAACAAGGAAAAAAAAAAAAAAAAAATGAACAAAAAAGGGCTCGGAAGAGTGCCCTGAATTAGTGTACACTATAGGTGGTTTTGCTGCGACTCAGATGAGACACTTGAGAGGATTAGCTAGAGTGGTCTTGGCACGGGTGTGTTTACAACCAGAAAGCTTTTGAAAATAATGCGCATAACGAGAAAGGTGAATGGGAAGTGAGTCTGACGGTAAGTCTGGTATGAGATCCATGTTGGATTGCCTGACCAGCACAGCTTCAAATATCACATATCTTGGATGAAAACAGCGAAGAGATAATCAAAGAGTTCAGTAGAAGTTGTGAATGGTATGATAGGTGGCTGGTGCAAATTTAGACCTTGGTGATACCAAAGGACTAGTCTAGGACGTTATTATAAAGAGAGGCTATGTCGTTCATTTGCTATAGTCTATATCTTATTTGTAACTTATGGCCGATGAATAAAGAGCAGTATACGAGATTAAGTGCAACCTTCTGTTAGATTCACCCTTAGGGCATTCCGCCACAAATAACTCGTGTAGGTGTGAAAAGAATTGACAAAATGAGGACACGTAACGTGTTAGGAAGTTGTGTGGTGTGAAGAAGAGCGTAAACTATTGTATTAAGATGGTTTGGACATAAGGAAGATAGAATGTAGTCAGTGGTTAAAAGACGAGATGTATAGCTAGTGACTGATCTGCGGAATCGACCCAGCCTTGGACACTGAAGAAAAAGTTGATTGAGTCAGCAAGGAACTGTTCTGATGAAAGGAATGCGAGCTATAGCCAGGCGATTAGACGAAAAAGGATTCAAAATCATGAACCTTATGTATTAACGAGATACCACAATGAAAGTATGTTGCAGTCTCATGAAGCCCTAGGGTTTATTTCTTTTACCGCAACAAGCTCTCACCCAAAAGTTCAAAGCTATCGAAGGGAATGTATATCATCCATCTGTTCTTCTACTACCTTTTCTGGTAACGGGTACGCTGCGGCACCTGACATCCATCTGAGATAAGCGACGCTAGAAAAGTATGATATTAAATACCCGATGATTAAAATCTTCCATTTTACATTTTCTTTTGTTTGTTCAGTATAACATAAAACCTTCAAAGTTGTATTTTTTCTAAGTTCTTCATCCAATGTTGTGCAAAGAGCAGACAATGCAACTTCAGGACAGAAATATAAGTGAGTTACATGTCATAAACCGAAAGCGAAGGAAAAAGGCAATCAGAACATGTTCACTAAATATAAAAATAGCATGAGAATTGTGCGATGTTAACTAGCAAGGACAACAAACGTACCATCTCCTGGCTGATACATATAGGCTAACATAAACGGAAATGTACCTTAAGCAATAACGAGGATTTGAAACTATAGGGAAACTAGTGTTTTTGTGGACAAAAATACAGATTAAAAGAAAAAAAGCGTTATAAAAAAAAAAAAAAAAGAACATCTTCTCCAAAAAATACCTCATCATTGGCTGACTCAAAAGGGTCTATATACTATAAATAGAAGGAATACTGTATTTCAAAAATGATTTGAATACACTTTCCAACCAATTGTACTATAACTAGAAACAAAAGTACAAAAAATTTGCTACACACATGACATAAAATACATTAATTCATGAAAAACAAATTTCAAACAAAGAGAATTCAATCTCAAATTCATAAAAGCACAAAAAAACAACCGTTTTTACTCTCTCTACTTCTTACCAACTTTCTCTTTCTACGTTCGGAATATGTTGATCCCAGTCTCCAAAGACTCTTCATCAAAAATCAATGGTTCTCATCTTTTATTTCAATTTCATCTTTGACACTGCAACCAAACGACGTCATCAAAACATTCCATCTGTGGAAAAACATACAATATGAAATACTAAGTTATATAATAATTAATAATAAATAATAAAATAATAATCAATAATAATTAATAATAGATAGATATAATAATACTAATAATTAATAATATAATACCTATTAATAATATAATTAAACACATTTTAATATTCTATAAATCAATAATAATAATATAATAATTAATTACATCTCTTACCCCGGAACCTTCTTTCAACCACGGCATCCTGTTCTTGAGACTATTCTTGAAGTGTTCTTTGGACTTTTCTCGAAGTGTTCTAAGAGTCATTCTTCAATTATTAGTTTATGGTCCAGATTGTCTTCTTCTTATCCCGACTTGTACCATAATATACTAAAATACGCTAGACAAATGTCATTGCATCACCACAATTAAAATTCATTATATCACTTATTTGAAAGGCTCCTTATCAGTTTCTAATCATGTATGGGTGAGTATAGTGTGAGTGCGTCATACAATATAGCTTCATGGCCAAAATTGATCATTCTTCTGTTTTGTTTTGGCCTTTGCCCCTTCTGATCTATCACCTCTTATCCCTCATTTCTTAATTCGACCCCTGTATCACCTATTCAATACCTCATGAAATGACACTTCCCTCGTACCCCCATCTACTTCTTGCATCTACCATCCCACACTACTATCTCTACCTCATAACATTAGCATGCTCCTTTTAGATACACAACTCCTACCTCTCCACTCTCCGACGACAACTTCTTTCCTCCACTCCCCACACCATAACTTACACTCTCACTACATCTAAATTACCGACACATCTACACCACTAGATGATATGCAAGAACTACGCAGAGCATCTCTACATTTCTAACCTTCAATAATCATCTCTTATCTGCATCTCTACCTAGCCACCGGACCTGAACTCAACTTCTCCTACATCCTCATCACTCACGTCCTCTTTATCTCGATCCTACTCACACATCCATACCGCCCGCACCTCTCCAAAAAGCGCAGATTCTCCCTTTCTTCCAACAAAATCATCAGCTATCTAGTAAAACATGATCACCAGAGTTTGATAGAGAAAACAAGGATTAATCTCAGGCTAAGTTACGAACTAAAGATATGACCACCAGAAGTTGTAGGAAAAGGTTAATTGGGTTAGGGTAAAAGAACATGACCACCAGAGTGTTGAGAAAAACGTTAAGCTAGTTAAGTCTTTAGGTAAACATGGACCACAGAAAGTTGGATAGAGAAAAGGTTAGAGCTTGTCTCGTTAAAACATGAGACTACCAGAATTCGATAGAATCTCCTCTCCC
>JABUQX010036329.1:65000-87500 GCA_015478945.1 Trachelipus rathkii | reverse complement strand
ACCAAATGAGGTCCGCACCACTAGGGTGTTCCTGGCCAAAGAGGAATCGGGAGGGAGACAGAGGGTTGGAGTTAATAATTCATACAGGGACAATAGGGAACCATTTCATAAGCCAAGGTATGAGGATAAGGGAAGGGAGGAGGTGAGACCCAGTTACACTCCTCAAAGGAGGAGAGATGAGGTAAAACCGAGTTATGCTTTTCAAAAGAAAAGAGAAGAAGTGAAGACGGGGTATGTTACACCGAGTTATAAGGGCACCTTAAAGAAGATGTCCGCCCAGGAGTTAAAAGAACACTCTGTGTGCTTCTTTTGTGAGACGGTGGGACACTCGTCCCAAGCATGCCGCTGGGAATTGCCTTGCCGAGAATGTAAGGCATATCATCGAAGGGGGTCGCAACCTAATTGTAGAGGAGCACCGCCTTGGAGACCTATCCCAGAAACCCTGCTGATGTTCACTCCATACAATAGCCAGATTGATATGGACAAAGGGATAAGAGCGAAAAAGCCAGAGTCTTACAACCCAGACAAGCGAGGGCCCAGGATCTTTCCCAAGAAAAGGGGAGGGTACAAGCCCCCAGATGGGAAGGTAAAGACCAACGCGAGAGTATATATGGCAGAGAGCCAGCCGAGAGATTTTGAGGTGAATGAAGAAGTGGAGTATGGTGATGAGATGTATGAAGGTGAACTCTCTCATCCTCAGGATAGGATACCTCTCTCCTGGACCACACCCCGAATGACCGACCGTACACGCGCGCTTTCAACTACGATCAAGGCGAAAAACGTCAAAAAAAAAAGGGTTACTTTGGGGAACACTAAGCCCCCAAGACCCCGCGGGCAGTATGGTGATGGGAATGTATGAAGGAGAAACTTCTCATCCTCAGGAGTAAGGATAGAGAAAGAAAATTTTTAGAATCGGGCAAAGAGAGGAGACGTGTGAGAAGAAAGTTTAAAGAAAGAGCGAAGAAATGGGAAGTTAAGGAAAAAAGAAAAGAAGTCGTACAGCAATCTTTTAGGCTGGGACGACACTTTTACACGAATGTCTACCTTGCTCCATCTATGAGTAGTATGGAGGCGAAGACCAAAGTTTTGGTTGACACAGGATCTAGTGTCAGTATTGTCACAGCCCGGCGGCTCAAACAATTGGAAAAAGAGGGAAACTTTAAAGTAGCCCTCCGTAAGACCGATTTAGTAGTACAGGGGGTGAACAATAAGCCAACGGTATTAAAGGGAGAAATACAGCTATATCTTCGTTTACATGAAAGATATTACCTCACTACATTCCAAGTGAGTGATATAGATGGAGAAAATAGTTGGGATATTCTTTTGGGTAGCAACGTTTTGTCTAACATTCCCATAACTTTGAACTTCTTTTCTGCAAAAATGTCTATCAAGGAAGATAGAGAGGTAGACGTTCCGATCTTTGCCGATCCACAAGGAATTTATTTGGTTAGAGAATTTTCTGATGGGAATCTTAAAAGAATAAGAGACCTCAAGAAAAAGGAGGAGCAGTTGCCCCAGGCCCGAGGGCCTAGAGGGGGGAGAACAAAGGATTCGAACCAAATTTTCGCTAAACCACCCGCACGTGCTGCGGATAAGCATCTTTTTCCTAGGGAGGCCGCCTTGCCAGTTAAAAACGTACGCAACGCGGATAAGCATCTTTCTCATAGGGAGGCCGCCTGGTCAGTTAAAAACGTACACGCCGCGGTTGAACCTCGCTCCTATAGGAAGGTCGATCTGTCTGCATCCCAGGGGGGAAAGACAGCCTCTTCAGTTCGAACTTCGAATAGGCAGCAAGTGCCTAGACATGGAAAAAGAGATAGGGAAATTGCATTGAACGGAGAAGCTCATGTGGAGCCAGACAAGATGAAAAGGGACAGAGTGGACGTCATGAACCCACCCCTCACTCATCGCAGCGCTGATCCCAGAGGGGCCAGATCCAAGCTCAAGCACACTCCCTCAGTTTTGGAAGAAAATTTGGACCAATCCGAAGATTCGGAAGTTTAGAGGAGCGATGACCATGAAGAAGATGGCCATTTGATGATTGATGAAGAAATTAAGATAAATTTGAAGGTAATTGAGAAGACTGTTTTGCCTAGTCAATCATGCGGATATCTAAAGCTCCGACCTGAAACTCAAAATGATTTTGAACTCGAGCGAAAGTGCATAATGACCCCAGCGTTCACCAAAGGACCGCTGTACGTCGCGAACACAATTAGTCCGGTGAGGGATAACACAGTTATCCTCAGTTATATCAATTTGAGTGACAAATCATTTTATTTGAATAAAGGTGTGAATCTAGGAGAAGGGTATCCGATTATTAGCAAACCAAAAAGGAGAAGCACAGACGAAAGAGGACACCAGAGAACAGTTTCTGCTAATGTAGCCACTTGCTCAAAGGGTCTTACGAAGACAGAGTTAAGGCGAGTATACAAAGAAATCATAGAAGAGAAAATGTCAAAAGAAGATGCAGAAAACTGTCTTCTCGAAAAGCCAGAGTATCTGGAGGAATTGCTAGAGCTCCTCATGGACTACCATGACGTATTGGCACTAGATGATGATGCTGTCCCAGTCTGCCCGCTTCAGAAATTTAAGATTGAGCTGTTACCCGATGCCCCGAAAGTCATTTTTCGTAAACAATACAGATTACCGCACCGGTACTTGCAGGACATCGATGATTTCACCGATTCAGCACTGAAAAAGGGGTACATCAAAGCAGGGTACAGCCCCCATTCGTCACCGTTACTCGTGGTGGCCAAAAAGAACAGTACGAAACCAAGGGTGTGTTTGGATTACAGGTACCTCAACTCCCATAGCATCCAGGACGTGTTTCCTCTGCCTTCAATCGACGAGATTTTTACATCCCTAGGGGGTAATACGGTATTTACATCTGTAGATTTATTGGATGCATACAACGCCTTAGAGATAGAAGAGGAGACGCAAAAGTTGATGGCATTTAGGACTAGGAAGGGCCTCTGGTGTCCCACTCGCTTGATGTTCGGCCATAAGAATGCTCCAAGCATTTATGCCCGCACGATGACCATGGCCTTAAATCATCTCCTAGGGCCTGTAGCACAAGTCTATCTAGACGACGTATTAGTGCTAGGAAGGAACGTGCCCGAACACTTTGAAAATTTGAAGAAAGTGCTCACCGCTTTCAGAGAAAATAAGCTGAGAATAAAATTATCCAAGTGTAGCTTCCTACAATCAGCCGTTTTGTACTTAGGATTCAAGATAGGAAGACATGGAATTAGCCCGGATCCGGCCAAGGTAGAAACAATGAAGAGTTTCGTCCCTCCTACAAATGTGAAGGAGACACAGAGTTTACTTGGGTTCTTCTCTTATTTTCGCTTTTCCTCATAAAGGACTTCGCCGCGGTAGCACAACCTTTGTATGATTTGATAAAGAAAGATGTCCCTTTCCTTTGGACAAAAAAACAGCAACAAGCTTTCGACACTGTTGAAGAGAAACATTAGGGTGCAGCCACAACTAACCTTTCCCTTGATTACAGCAAAAAAAAATAAGGAATCTTTTCGTGAACACCAGACGCCAGTAATTACGGATAGGAGGGGTGTTGTATTCAACGACAAAGCATGAGGAAAGAGAAACCATTATACTTTCAGTGTCCCGGACCATCAGAGGCAGTGAGTTAAACTATGATACGATCGAGAAGGAATGTTTAGCCGTGGTGTTCTGCTTGCAAAAGTTTAAGAACACCATCTTCGGCTACAAAGTCACTATCATCACCGACAACCAACCTCTCTGCTTTATTTTCCGAAATAAACAGCAGACCGGCCGGTTAGCAAGATGGAATCTATTAGTAAACAGTTTCTCCCCCACAATAGTATACAAGAAAGGAAAGAATAATGTTGCCCCAGACTATCTGAGTAGGCATCCGGCATCTAATGTGTTCCTGGTTAAGGAGGTAGAAAGAACAGATAAGTTCCCTCGAATAGATTTCGCTTTGAGTCGGGAAAATTTCATCAAAGAACAAGAGAAATGTCCCCGTGTAGGAAAATTGGTAAAATGGGCCGAAGAGAATCCCAGAACACACCCACACATCCTAATAAAAGGCATCTTACATTACGCTGTGGAAGCAAAACCCTATCTTGTACACGTCCCGGACAGTATGATTTACAGTGTGATAGACCAGTGCCACGCTTCACTAGCTAGCGGACACGGAGGTCAGCAAAGAACTGAAAAGAGAGTAGAGGAAAAATACTATTTTCCTGGTATTCAAAAGTTAGTTAAAGAATACTGTAGTCAATGTGTATCATGCGCTAGAACTAAGGGTCCTAGACCCCCTGTAGCAGAGATCAATAGATGGCCGCTGCCGTACACACCTTTCTCACGCGTTCATGTTGACAGTATTGGAAAATTGCCAGCTTGTACAGGATCAGGAGCCAAATACATCTTAGTATTTCGCGACGTTTTGACACGGTATGTCGAATTAGTGCCTTGCAAGACTAGAACGAGCGAGGAATGTGCCAGAGCATTGCAAGAGAGGGTCATATGTAGACATAGTGCCCCTCAACTGCTTGTCTCTGACAATGCCTTGGAATTTACGAGCCAGGTATTTAAGGACCTATGTAAGGCGTGGAGGATAAAGAAGGTGGAAATTTTGCCTTACAAAGCATCCCAAAATGGTGTTGTAGAAAGAATAAATGCTGATATTGAATCTTTTTTGCGACATTACGTGAATGCAAATCACCGAGACTGGGATAAATACCTGAGCTTTGCCCAAATCGCTATCAATTCCGCGTATAATCGATCTATAGGGTCTTCTCCCCATTTCCTTTTGCATGGGTATATAAAAAGGCTCCCTTACGAGATGCCTGATTATGTATCACCCTTTGTGAATAAGACAGAGAAAATGAGATTCATTTCGGACGAAGTAGATACGATAGTAGAGAGGATCGATTATATAAGAGATTTGGCAAGAGAGAAGTTAGAAGCGGAAACCACAAAAACTTTGGAGCAACAACATAAAAGGGCCAAGCAAAGAGAGTTTAAAATAGGAGATTACGTTTTCATTAGAGCAGTCAAACCACCCCATCAAAGTTCCAAGTTATGTCCCAAGTTTGAAGGGCCATACATTGTCCAATGTTTAAGAGGACCTAACAAACTGATGGTATGTTGTTTAGATTCAGGCCGAACCTTCCCTGTCCATGTGGACAACGCCAAGGTGATCCCGGCAGAAAAGTTCACCGAGTCACATTTTGACTTTATGAATGATGAAGTTTGGAATCCCCACGCAGTGAAAGAAATGTTAAGCTCCAAAGAACAAAAAAGGGAAAGAATTGAGGAAAGACAACAGAGAAGCGACCCAGGAGTCCCTTCTGAGAGAGAAGAAGAAAGAGGAGAAGAGGAGGAAGAAGAACGAAGAATGACGTTTTATTCAACTTCCTAGCTCAAGTTGATGAAGTGGAAGTAGATGAAGTCTGTTTTGTTCCCTAAGTTTCAAACCTTAAAAGAAATTCATTGGAATCAAAGATTGGATCAATTAAATCAAACGATGCACCCTTTTACACCGTATTTCCCCCAAATCAAATTCATTCCATATATTGGAGGAGGAACTTCCGGCACGATCTTTTTCCTCGTAGTTCTTGTCATTGCATATTTCGTTTGGACCAAAAGAAGTATCCTTTGCAATATTGCATGCCCAAAAAGAGAGATATCCCACAACAACTGACTAGCATTCCCACTTCAGGACGAACATAGCACCTCCCAAGAACATTACTAATGTACGAATCCAACTAATGAGCACCTGAAGATGCTCCTGTGTAAAAATAAGCGCTGAGTTCGAAGCATAAAGATCTCGAGCGTGAGAACTCACGCACAAAACTGCGCTGTGTCCAACTTGTGTGTACTTACTTCTCATAAGCAACACATGCCCTATGCTAACTATACACTAACACATACTCTGAAGCTGAGCCAACTTACTTCCTCCTGTGAGAAGACAAATCAAGAGATCGAAACTGTGATGGCTAGAGTTGATTAATCAATCTTTAAGTAAAGATTCTCCCAGGGAGGGGACCTTTGTGGACATTTACAGTCCCTTTTAATTCAAAACCGTATTCCATCATTTTAATCAAGCATTTCTAATAATATCAAAATAACGCAAATACGTTTACTCCATTAAAACCAAAAATAGAACGAGTGTCGAAGATAAAGGTGGATATAAAATCGACTTACATTCTTTCATCGCATATTGCAGGACGCGATAAGAATCCATAAGTTGGCTTTGTTACGGCTGCAGACGACGGAAGTTTGACTCTTGCTAAACGTACAGAAAGTGCGCCACCTCAGTTTACTCTTATAGCCTTATGTAAACTGTTGAGAATTGTTTTGACAAGTGTGAGTGCGTGAAACGATCTTTATTACCCTTCTACTTAAATATATAAGATAGAATATTAAGTAGATGTAGATATAAAGGTAACCAGGGAAAATAATAGTTAGATTATATTATATGAGTATTATTGATGGAATAAATAAAATACTAATAGTGATAGTGTAAATAAACTAAATATATAGGTATAAGGTATATTATATTCCTCAATAAATAGATATATTCACTATCAGTGAAGTATATATAATAATATTATTATAATAATATATATATATATATTAAATATTTCTCGGTATTGGTTGCCAAGAGCACGGAGTGTTTACTACAGCTTAGAGCTAATTAAAAATTATGGTAGAATGTCTATGAGGAAATCAAATTCACACCACTCACCCCTACCGAGGTAATATAATGGACTATATAATGTGTTTGTGATAAAGACATAGGGAGTGGATAAAGATAACTAGGAATCATCAGATTATAAGTTAAAGGTAAGTGAATAGAAATGGAAAAGAAATGGTGTAAGAGATTGATGTAGAGGTGTAGATAAAGGAAAGTGGTTAGGAAGAGGTGATGACAGGATAATGATGACTATGGTGTTGTTGAAAAACAAGGGAAGACGATGATACAGATGGGGAAGAAAATGACAGAGAAAACAGAAATTTAAGTAGACAAAAAGGAGAAAAAATGGAAGATGTATGAGAAAGAGACAGGTCGGGAATAGAGATAGTTAGCAAAGAGGCTAAAGAAATTAGACAGCATGCACAGTTAATGAAAAAGGTATAGTCATAAATGGGTGATTTGTATTGATCTGGGCATTCATTGGGATTCCTTGTCCAATATGGGCCATAGTAGTTCCGCATTCATAAATTGTATACTAGATAACTTTTGACCCAGATGGTCTAAGAACCCACAAGATACGATGCACTATTATACTTAATATTAAACTAATGATGAAACTGAAATTTATGGGTAGAGAGGTTGAGGGAGAATTGGAGATTTGGTGACCATAATATAATTAGATTTAATAGAATGTGATATCTGGCCCAAATTGCAAGTTAATAAGGGAAAAGATCATAGATTTCCGAAATGGCGATTTTACCAAATTTTGAGACATGCTTAGTATAACTGACTGGGATAAAGAGTTAAAGACAAAACTGTTTTATCATGTGGGACATTTTAAACAAATTTTAAAATATTCAGTCAGTATGTTTTAAAGATAAACCCATTAGGGTGGCGAAGAGAAAAACCTGTTTAGTGAATAGAGAGATAGAGAGAAAATTAATTGAAAGCGCAGATGTTAAAATATTCAAGGTAAGTAATCAGGGAAGAGAGTTTAGAAAATTATAAGGAAAAATAGAAATAAGTGTAACCAGTCAATAAGAAAGGCAAGAGAGAGGCAGAAAATTAATTTAGCAAGGAATAGTATAAGACCTGAAGAAGTTTTTAGCTTTATTAATTTTAAAAGAAGGAATAGGACAATTGGTCCAATTAATTCGTGATTATTGTTAATAATTAACTGGTGATATTATTATTAAAGTTATAAATATAGTGTATAGATTAATAATAATAATAACTAATTATAAATAATAAATAATAATAATAATAATAATAATATAATAATAATTGATAGTTAATATTAATAATAATAATGAATATAAAATAATAATAATGGTGATGATGACAATAAAGGTGATTTTTAAATAAAATTTTTTGGTTTTAAATTTTTTTTAAATTTGTTATTTTAAATTATGGTTTATTTTTTTGTTATTTTTATATTTGTTTATATATATAGTTATTGTTTTTTTTTTTCTGTATTTATATTTATTATTTACTAAAAAAGCCACCCGCGTGCTCAGTGTAAGGCACTCGCCAAACAAAGCGAGCGGTCCCAGGTTCGCACTGGTCGGGTGGAGAATGTGACTATTCTCTCCTTGGGCTGGCTCCGTCCTGCTCGGACGTAAATTGAGTACACCCTCCTAGATTAGGCTCTGCCCGTGAGCGGTGGTGTTATCTTCTGCTAAAAAAAAAAAAAAAAAAAAAAAAAAATGTAAAAATGATGATGAAATTTAGTGAGTTCAGATAAGGAGTTTGGTCACCATTTTCAATGCTTATTTTGCTTCGCTGTTTACAGAGGAAAAGATTAGATAAATAGATTCAGAGGACTAATAGTCTTTATGCAGTAACAAATAGACTTACAGAATTGAATTTGATGTAAAAGATATAAACGTTGTAGATCATATGATCCAAGTAAAGCTGCAGCCCTGATGGTATATATGGAAGAATTCTGAAAGAGGGTAGTTTATCTCTAATATATATATTGTATTTGTTTTAAGCAATCATTCCACTTCTGTGAGGTACCAGATGACTGGAAAAACAGCATATGTGTTTGGCCTATTTATAAGAAAAGGTAGTAAGGAGATTGGGAAATTATAGGCCAGTTAGCTTAACATCTCTGGTTGTAAAGGTTCTTGGAAAAAGTTACTGAAAGGTCATATAGAGAATATTTAGAAGATAAACAGGTATTGTTATGACTCCCAGATGGTTTCGGAAATGGTAGGTTCATGTCAGCAACCTTTTAGAAATTTATGGAATTCATACTGACTGCATTGACGAGGAGATCCAGTTGATATTGTATATTTAGACTTTATTAAAAGCTTTTGATAAGTCCCACATAAGGCTGATTGAAAAAGTTATTGCAACCTGTGCGCTATAGGTGGAGTGGTTACATGGTTGGATTAAAGATTGGTTGTGGAAAAGAAAAACAGTGTGTACAACTAAATGGGAATAAATCATCATGGGAAATGATTTAAAGGTGGTGTCCCACAGGGTTCATTGCTGGGGCCACTTATTGTTCTTATTATTATATATTTAGGACATGGGACTTAAATGCAGGTTTCTAAGTTTGCAGATGATACTGAAGTGGCCACTCAGTAGGATAGTTGAAGGATGTACAAAGATTTAAATGGATCTTGATAAACTTCTTGGTCGTGGCAGTAAGTGGCAATATGAATTTATAGATAGTAAAAAGTGTATCTATCTCTAGGTTACTCAAATAAAAAGTTTTAACTCGATATGAATGGGGGAGTGGTTTGAGTCTGTGGACCAAGAAAAGATTTAGGTGTGATTATAAGCAGTAATTTTGAAAGTAGGTAATCAATGTTTGGAAGCTAATATTGGGCATAATAAATCGCAATGTTAGTTTACAAGAGCAAGGAAGTAATAAGTAAACTGTATAATAGCTATGTTAGGCAGTAATAGAGTATTGTGCACAAGTTTGGGCCGCCTTATTTAAAGAAAGACTTAGATATGCTAAGAGAGGTGCAACGTAGAGCAACAAGGATGATTTCTGGCGTTGAGGGTAAGAGCTATGAGGAGGGCTGAAGGAGTTAGGATGTTTTCTGTAGAAAGGCGATTTCCTCAGAGGGGACATATACAAGTCTACAAAATATTACATCTTATTGATAAACATAGAGACCATAAATTTTCATAGATAGAACATGGAAGGTGACCAGGGCCATAATAAGAAAATTAAGAAGAAAGCATGCCATCTTGATTAAGAAAGCATTCATTCAGTAATAGGGTTGTTAAAAATTTTGAAATGGTCTGCCAGAGGAGGTTGTGAGTGTGACTCGATGCAACATTTAAGAAACGTTAGATGTCGTTTATTGAATGGGTGTGTATCATATAATATGATTGACGAAGCCAATTGGGCGGGTTTTTAGTTATAGCAGTTATTGTTAGATGGCATGTGTGACCATAACTTAGTTATTAATGCATGTGGATGGTTTGGGTATCATATTTATATATCATTAGTTTTGACTAAGCCAAATTGGTGGATTTGTAGTTACAACAAATTGACAAGCCCTAGGGTGCTTTGTGGATTTGCATGAGCTGTTGGGTTAGCTGGTTGACGGGGGCAGTATCTCGGATAGGCCCATGTGGCTACTGTCTCTATCCTTTTAATATCCATAAAAAATGGAGCCAATGTTATAATACCAAAGATTTGGATGATGGGACAATAAACTGGACTAATTTGAAGGAGTTTGAGAAACATGACAAATACGAGAAGAAGAAGAGATATTGTTAGTTAAAGTAGGAGACATGGAGGTAGTAAAAGCAAAAAATGAAATAAAAAATTGGAGATAATGATGTTATGGAAGAAGTAGATAATAAAGGAAGAAAAGGATTGAATACAAAATGAGTAATAACTGAAAAAGAAAAAAATTGAGAAAAATATTGTAAGATTCATTTAGTTGTAAGAGGGTTTGAAGAAAGAGGGAATGATGATGGAAATGAAGCACCAACATGCGCAGCAGAAGCCCTCAAAGTAACATTAGGAATTATCAAGAAAATTAACTTGACATGCAAATCAATCGACATCAAGGCAGCCTATCTGCAAGGAAACAAATTAGAAAGAGAAGTCTATATTAAACCACCAAAGGAAGCTAACACAGACTGTGGAAATTAAAGAAAGCGGTTTATGGTTTAAAGTATGTGGCAAGAGTGTGGTACTACAGTTTAAAAGAAATACCAGAACAATTAAAAGGAATATGTAGACTAGAACCATCAATATTTACATGTTAGAAAAACAACAATTTAATAGGGATAATGGTATGTCATGTAGACGATATCTGTTACGGAGGAACTGAAGAATTTGAAACATAAATCACAAAATTAAGAACATTTGAAGGTAGGTAATCAGGAGTTCAAAAACTGTAGATACATTGGGGTACAGATAAATGATACAGGGGACACTATTGAGTTAGAACAAAACAATTATAGGAAAACTTTAACAATACCAACTAAGAAACTTTATTGGGGATAGAGAATTAAATAATAAGGAAAAAACAGAATATATATCAGGAGTAGGGAAATTAAACTTGTTAGGACAACAAACAAGGCCAGAAGTCAACTATCAAATTAGTGTTTTGGGAAAGAACGAAAGATGGAAGAGCCAATGATATGCGAAAGCTCATCAAAATCATGGAAAAAACAAGGGGTGAAGACAGGCAGCTTGTATTGGGGAAATTAAATGGGAGGATAACAATTAAGGTATTCGCAGATGCATCTTTTAATGGTTTAGGTACAGGTCAATCACAAATAAGATACATAGTAGTAATAGAAGACAATGGGGGACATAAGGTACCAATTATCTGGAAATCAAAAGTAGCAAATACAGTAGTAAGATCACCATTAGAGGCAGAAGCGATGAGTATGTATAACGGATTAGAAATGGTATTATATATTAAAAAATTATGGGAAGAATTGACTGGAGAGGTGTATGTGAAATTAGTTAGATATACTGACAGTAAGTCATTAGAGAGTGCTATTAAAGCCCATACAAATGTACAAAGTAGAAAGCTACGGATTGATTTGGCAGTGATAAAAGAATTAATGAAAAAAATAATAATTGAAGACATTTGTTGAATAAGTGGAAAAGAACATATAGCGGATGGGTTAACAAAGAAAAGAGGGAATAAAAGAAGACTGAATATTTGAGAGAATAACATTAGGGGGATAAGTGAGGGGAATGAGAGTAGTGTGAGTGATGGATGCACTACAGATATGTGGGCAGAAGGAAGAAGAGAGGGAGATTAACATGTAGTCAAGTAAAATGCATTTTATTTGCCATGGCAATTGCAATGTATTTGCTGACAGGTTCTTTATGTTTCTCATACTGTTTCAGCTTTTGAATGATTATGGTAAATTTGATTATAAATAAGATTAACATTAAGATAAAGGAATTTAAATAAGTATCATATCAGTTGGGAGTGACCAAAGTCAAGAAGAAGAAGTGGCATTCCAGCAGTGGACACAATTTTGGTTATCAAACTACATGTCATTGTGTATGGTATTGCTGTTTTGATTTTAATTATGGCTATGGGGTGTTATCAATTATATTAAAGGGATGCATTATATATCTTTCACAAAGACATACAATGAATATTGCATACTTTACTTTAGGCATACTTTTCATTCTATATAAACCATTTATAGTTATCTATCAGGGTTGGTTGTAACAAACTAGTATATAAGGGGTAATTGTACATATGTGGCTTTTTTATGTGCTATTATTGTTCTTTGATGACACAGTCACTTGTGGTTCAATAGCAAAAATAGTATTGTGTATTCAACATCATAGAATTATAAGGTAAATATACAGATTATTTCATTTACATTTGCAACAAACTATTTGAATTGGTACTATATCAAGCTTTAATATAGTAAGCGTCAGGCGGGGTGCTTGGACACACTTTAGTTAATAGACTCGTCTCCTGATCCTTTCCCTAATTGCATTTTTAGATTTTTTTTTTCTGAATTCAACACATATTGTAGGTAATAAGCACACAAAAAATAATAATGTAATTCAATAATAAGTTTTATTAAAGTTTTTAATAAAGCTCATTCAGCTGACCTTGGAGGGGTGAATCGGACGCATTGATTTTAAATTCTTCTTTTACGTATAAATTCAATTTATATTTTAAAATTTTTACTTAATATAATAATTATTTATCATATTAAATTCGTAATAAGTAATAAAATGTCAATATATGATACATAAATATAGAATATGTTTGTGGTCCGATTCACCCTCTCCGCTCAAAAATTGACACCTTTTGAATTTCATATTTTTTATATGGTATAAATTTCATTTTTTATTTTAATTTTTACTTAATATAGAGAAATTATTTATCATTATTAATATTAAGTATATTTAAATTAAAAATTCAATAATATACGTGAAAATACGAAAAACAATGGTGGTCCGATACACCCCTTCATCAATTTTTACTGCAGGGTGAATGGTGAATCGGACCAAGTTAGCCCCGTGATTTTGCCACTATACTGTTTGGATCAAAAATTTACTTGGGCAGTTTAAAGCTACATACTCGAGTGTATATCACTGAAAAATAATTCCACCACAATCCATCCACAATTTTTCATATTATAACGAAGTTAAAAAAACTCATTTCAAAAGTGAAATTCTAATTTGAAGGGCATTTTGTATCCTAATTTAATTATATTTTATAAAATAAAAACTTTTCCTGAACTCTAAAGAGAATCTAAATAAAACTTGTAGTTACTACCCGTGGCTATTAAATTAGCAAAAAAAAAAATTTTTTTTTTAATTTATTTTTCTTTAGAGTGGACCGAATCACCCCCCTAAAGAGGCGGGCCCAGTCACCCGCCCAATTGCTAAATATATATATTATTAAATATATATATATGAGTATTATATATATATATATATATATATATATATATATATATAATATATATATATATATATATAGTAGTATATATAATCTGAAAGTTTCGTATAATGGATGGATTTGACTTTTAAGGTCATATCACTAAAACCGTTATGTTACTGATATGTTCAATACATGAAAATATAAGGCCAATGATGCTCTTAATGACTGTTAAAATTTTTTTACCTATTCTTAAAAAAAGTTATTGACTAAAAACTGACTTTCCATTTTTCCTTGATTTTGGGATGATGAGAATGAAAACACAAGGGGGAAAAATGGAAAAGATCACTTTATTGGAACAATAATTATGTGTCAGGTAGGATATATATATATAACTATATATATATATATATATATATATTATATTTATATAGTATATATATATATTATATATATATATATTAATAATAATACTATATATATATTATATATTTATATATATATATATAATTTGTTCTAAACAAAAAGAAAAACGTACGTATGGAGATCAGCAATACCATTCGCGATTTTGATGTAAAAAATTTTTTTTTGGGGTGAGAATGAAAAATCAATGTTCTCAAAGTTTTGTTGCACTTTATTGGCAAAATAATTTTACAGAGAGATATATTATATATATATCATATATATATATATATATATATGATATAATATTTATATTATATAATATATATACTATCTATATAATATATAATATATATATATATATATATATATATATATAATTTTTTAAAATTTTTGGAAGGGAAAAATGGAAGGGATAAAATGAAAAATACCATTCTCCATTCTTACCCAAAAAATTTTTTCAGGGGGAAGACATCCCCATTATCCCCGCAAATTTTTTTAGTGAACGAATGAGCATATCATTTATTATAATATCATTCCCCTCTATTTCTTATAATAAATCTACTTTTTCAGGCACTACTTTTGCATGGTATATCAGAGTAAATGATAATAATTATATTTATAGTAATAATAATGAGACAAACCCAGGTTTAACTTTTCAAATACAATGTTTCCTTCAAGTAAAAGTTAGATTTTCCTTTCTTACCATTTTTGAACCATCCACTCTATAACATCCGCCTTGCCTATATATATATTAGTATAATATATTATATATATTATATATATATATATATATATTAAATTATATATATATGATTATATATATAACTATAATATAATTATCATTTATATCTATGCCAATATTGATATTATAATGAAAAGTAATAATTATAAATATAATAATAATACATATAAAATAACATTAATAAACAATAATAAAATAATAATAATATATAATAATAAATAATAAATGAATATAATAATAATTTACTCTTCTAAAAGCGGTGAATAATATACAACATCCAGTTCGTGATTCTGTCATTATGTTACAATAATATATTAAATTTAAATTGGTCTGGACTTAGGATAATTAAATTATTAACTATATATAGTAAGTACGGTACTAGTATGATATTTATATATATATAATATATATATATATATATAATAGTTATATGTATATATATATATATATATATAAGTGGCAATAAATTTAATAGTAAAAATGTGTAAGTCTTCATCAAGGTTACTCAAATAAAAGGTTTAACTACAATATGAATGGGGATGGCTCGAGGTCTATAGGGACAAGAAAGAGGATTTAGGTGTGATAAAGCAGTAATTTGAAAGTAGCGTAATCGTGTTGGAGCTAGAAATAAAGCTAATAAGATGCTGGGTATAATAATCGCATAATAAAGACCAATTCGACCCACTGCATTTTTCGTTGAGGCTTTTCTATGAATTCTAAACAACCAACTTGGCTGCCACATCAGGAAGGGTTGCTGAGTCTTCGAATGGTTAAGAACCGGTGAGTAGCGACGGCCACTGTTAGAAATTAACCAATTATAGATAAACCTACCGACTAACAGTATATTAACCTACTAATCTACTAATATAGGATTTATTTACTATTTAATATTAGATTAAGATAGATATTATCCGATTATATTAATATAGAACTAAACTAATAGAATTAACTAGTACTACCTAATCTAGAATTATTAACGTCTTTCTTAGCCTCAGATCTTAGTTTTCTTATCATTCTTCATTATTATTTTTTTAGAGTAGGCTATACCCTTTTGTTTTTTATAAAAATCCTGGGTAATTGTTACCCAGAGTGTTGACACCCCCGATTTTTATGAAAATCACAGGACATACTCTAAAAAAATAATAATAAAGAATAGTGAAAACGAAATCGTCTGGCACTCCTTAGGAAAAAAAGGTTACAGCCTCTCAAATTATAAAAAAAACCCAAAGGATTTGTTATTAAAAAAAAAACAAATTTTTTTTTTGAAAATCATAGGATATAGTCTAAAAAAAATAATAATGAAGAATAGTGAAAACGAAAATCGTCAGTCTCTTTAGGAAAAAAAATTACAGCCTATGAAAGTTTAAAATTTTCCCATAGACTTTCTTATAATAAAAATTAGTGGGCCTCGTGCTCGTTTTAAAGGCATCCTAGTTCAGGTTATGATAAGATTTGTTAATTCTACATAGATTTTCTCTGTGATCCTAACCTGAGCTTATAACCTGAACTAGAGGGCTGAAATGAGACCTAACCTGGATCCGATTATATTGAAAAGTGCTATGGGATTTTGTAACAACTTTGAGGCTAGTATACTTTTTTTCTCTAAGAAGCGACAATTTTCGTTTTCACTATTCTTCATTATTATTTTTTTAGAGTATATCCTGTGATTTTCATAAAAATCTAGGGTGACAACCCTCTGGGAAACAATTACCAAATCCTGGGTGAAGCCCCTCTGTGCTACTATTACCTTTTATATATATATATAATTTTTTTTTTAATATCGATTGCATGAATTCTAACATTCTTTAAAATACAAGACATGGCAACCTTGAATGATGGGAATATTATAAAATCGATTATCTTTTCTAAAATATTAATATCTGATAGGATTACCCTAAACCTGACTATTACCAAAATCTGTGATGGAGCAGTTCTGGTTGACCTCAGTCATAAACCAATGATATTATTAATGTCCCACGCAATAATAGCTAAAATTACCATGAAAAAGTATTAGAATTTTTTTTTAAAAATTACTGCTTCCCAAATACCTAAGGCTGAACATGAACTAACCTAAAAGTTTATCATATCTTGCCTTGTGGCAACCCAAACCAAAAATTAACTAGGCCTACTCTGCTACTGGAGAAGTATTCCCTTAAGCACAAGTATAGTATATACTATTATAATAACCTTACTGTTTAAAAATATAGCTAAGTAGATTAGCACAAAATGAGAAACTGTTTTAATATTAATTGAGGCTTGTCAACTCAAAAGATTACTACCTAAAAACACAGGAAGGGATGTCATTCTGGGTTTGGTTATATATTTCATGCTTATTGGCAATAACCCAGAGGCCAGGTTCTTCTTGACAAAGTATGTTCATCGATAGTAAAAAATGAGTTAAGAGTGAAAAAAGCAAAGAACGGAAGAACGCCCTCTTTTGAAAATCCTAAATTCCCAATGCAAAGGATAAACATGGTGAATAAATTTTGATCTAAAAATAATTAACAGGGTTAACAATTAACACGAATTAAATCAAATGATTTAAATCAACTGATCTTATTTTTGTACGCGATTTTTTTTCTTAATAAAAATTCATGATTTTTTGGGGTTTGTTTGTTTTAAAATTGATGATGGCATTTAAAAAATTAAAGGTTTGAATAAAAAAAAATTTAATTTCTTTATCCTTCAATATTTTACAAAATATTGTAGTTTTCTTCATTAAATATATCTTTATGATTATTTTAAAACTAAATTTAGTTTATGAATGTACATAAATTTAATTTTGAAAATTTCATTCTCAAAAATTTCACCATAAGTTTTAGCTTGGAATTGTGCCATTCATGTATATACCCATTCTTTGTGAGCCAATCATATTAAAGTAAAATTTGTTGTTCGCTCGTAATTTGGATGTTCTGCCGGTGTTAATATCTTAAAATTTTTTCTGTTTCAAAAAAAAATTCCGATTATTCCTTAAAAATGTCGAGTACTTTTATGCGTTATTACTTATTATGTAAACAAATATTGAAATGGTGAACAACTAAGTTTTTTTCAGTTTCCAAGATATAGAACTATATAGAACTTTATTCATGAAGTGGGTCGAATTACGTAGCAGGCATAATATAATGGAGGAATATCTTATAATTTTGGGAAAAAAATACTTTTCATAAATCTAAGTTGTGTGAAACTCATTCCAATGATTAGAACATTTTGCTGTATAATAATGAAAACTGAAAAGTGTTTAAGGAGGGATGCCCTACCTTTGTATTATTTAACTATTAAGTGTGAATACTTTTTAGGACCCCTATAGAAGAATCGAAGAACGTTCTTGAGTTCATTTTCGATGAAAAATCAAATGAACATTCTTCAGTTTTGGGGTTTGTTTACATTTTACAGCAAAGACCTAAGCCTATAAAGGCTATTAATTAGGATTTTTTAGTGTTATAGTTATATATATATATATATATATATATATATATATATATATATATATATATATATATATATAATATATATATACTATTGATATATATATATATATATATATATTTATATATATATATTATAGTTTATATATATATATATATATATATATATATATATATATATATAAAACCATGTTTGAAACATGATCCCTTCGAGGAGTGACGTCACAACAAGATAAAATAAAATTTCCCAAGTTTGTAATTTGTTTATAATTATATTTCACCAGTTCTTTGGGAAATAAACAATAATTAATAATAATTTCGAAAAAGAAGAAAGAAAAGATGGTAAAAAAAAAAGAAAACATTAGAAAAAAAAACTTTTTTTACGAATTTCAGTGACGTCACAAGTCAGAATAAATACTCAAGAATGAAAAGAACCAAAAAGAGCAATCTTACGGTTGGAAAATTCCAATTTCGCTAGAAAATTTCTTCCATTTGGAAGAAATTTGACAAATCAAATCAGAAGAAGAATTTTCTTCGTTTGAAAGAATTCTTGCCAAATCAAAAACGCCTTTAGACCATACGAAGTAAAGACAGAAAGATGCCACATGGAATCAGACTGGTATTATAATGACTAATAAATATATATTTGAACAATTGTGTATCTATATGGTCTTACTTGAGTTTATTGTTTTTCAAAGATTTTGTTGCTCTTTGATAGTTATTGTAGACCTAGATAACTCAGTCTGAGGCTTTAGTTATTAGCACTTACTTAAACCTAGTAGGTAAATTGATTAGTTGAAGGTAAAGAGAATAGAGATAGATTGATAGTTGAAATAGTTGAACATAAATTAAAATTTAACATCCAATACATTTGATTATTTATTTGAATTAGCACGAGCACCAGTTACGACCGTTATTGAATCAATAGTGAGTCTTCTTTTTGGCGCCCAGTGAATTCTGGAAAATTATACCCAATATTGGCAAAGTACAAAATCCACTACAATAATATAAAATAATATACGGGGAAGCATATATGAGTTTTTATATCCTACATCTAAATATGGTACTAAAATAAAAATAAAATAGAAGAGATATAAGTGAAAGTATATAATAGTTTCCATAGTATTTATTTTAAATGTTTTATTGTGAACATTTACATTTTTCATAAATTAGAACACATTTTCAGATGACTGTGTTCTGCTACAATATAACCAAATAGCTTTAGGTCATTTGATAAAATATTGGTGTATTAAATATTAAATTAAGTTATAGGAGATTATATGCCTACTATTATATTATTAGAAATATTTTTACTCCTGTATTAAACCTTCCTTTTTTGCTATGAACTATTTTCGATTGAACTAGAGGATTTTAATGTTTACAAAAATTTAAGAATATTTCTTGTCCCTCTATATTTACATTATGGTAATTTAAAAAGATGCTTCCCTTTAGAGACATTTCCCTTTGGGAATATATTTTTAGTTAGGCAACACCCGAAGCGTGTTTCAAAATTGAAGCGAAGCTTACCTTAAGGAAAAATATTGTAAAACTAGGTTTAGATACAATGTAGCAAGCAGTGGCGTAAATAACGCCCCCGCAAGCCCCGCGGTGCGGGGGGGCGCAGGAGCCAAGAGGGCGCACGGTGGGTAAGAGGGATGAGCACTTTTTCAATGAAAACTCCATAATGAAAGCTCTCTCTCTCTCTCTCTCTCTCTCTCTCTCTATATATATATATATATATATATATATATATATATATACTATATACTATATATATATATATATATACTATATATATATATATATTATATATATATATATATATATATATATATATATATATATATATATATATATATATAATATATATGATATATATATACAGATATTTTTACCCGATATATTTGATAGTAAATCTGGGAAACTTTCTCTCATATTAGTGATTTTGTTAGTCCAGGTATGACCCGCTTCCTTAAAAGTCACCTGAGAATGAAGAAAGCAGAACAAAAATATAATGAGTGCTCTATTACAGAAGAACTCGTTTAGTTTGGCTTCAACAAAATGGTGCCTCGTGACATAATAAGTGAAAACTCAAGATGCGCCCTTTTTTTCTCTTATTTAGATACGGCCCAAGATATTTCTAAAAGACCAACTGTCAGTAGTAATAAGATATGTCTGCATCAATTACGATGAAAAGAACTTTAAATTAATGAGTCATTCCTGGGGTTTATCTCCATAACAAATCAAAAGGTCGAAGGTTAAGAAATGTGAAGTGTGTAAGTTTTTAGGAAAGCAATAATTTTTCCATTTAAATAGTGCAGAGGGCAGGGCTATGATGGTGCTACTGCTATGAGTGGGAAAGTACATTGGGACTACGAGACCAAAAAAATTAAAGCGAAAAGCTCGCCTAATGCAGAAGTATGTGCGCATTGTGCAAATATCACAACTTTAACTTAGTCTGAAATGATTTGTAAAGGGGAGATTACAGAAACGATTGTTTTTTATGATGTGATTAATGACATATATGGGTATTTCAGTCAGAGTCAAAAAAGAAATTTCTTCAGAAACCTGCATGGTCAACAAAACTGTTAAAAGACTGTGCCCAACTAAAGATGGTCTTCGAGGTTCAATTGCTTGTTGGAGTTAAAGTTAAATTTCATTTAATATTTTGAAATTGTTTATCAAAATCATCCTAATTTCAACAAAGAGCTCTGAAGTAGTTAAGGCGACAGCATTAAGAAGACAAATGTCTCACTTTTCACTTCATTTAATGCATGTGTTTCAAAGCAAAAATATTGGAAAGTATTAACATCACTTCTAAAAACACTCCAAAAAATCAGACCATATCCCTGGATGAAAGCTTCCACTCTTTTAGAAAGGTGTGTCACCAAACTAAATCAGTTGCGGGAAGAGTTTTACAAGCTAGTGGAAGAGGCCCAGCAAATTGCAAGAAGCTGGCAAAGTGAGAACTTGCATTGCCTACTAAACCGCAAAAAGCCAAAGTGGCAAGCTTCTTTGATGAGAGTTTCTAGTAAAAAGATAATTGGTTGACTTCATTGATCCCTTGCACAATTTCAGGTTGAGGTTTTTTTTTTTTTAAACCCAGAAATTGATTAACTAATAAGACAAGTGAATCAAGTGTATGAGCTATGAGGAAGGTGAAACAGAAATGTTTTGCTTTTTGAAGTTTTACAGCCCCTACAGAACAAACCAGATAAAGAGTTCATGGAGTCTGCTGAAAAGTTTTACAAAAAATATGAGCCGACGTGACAAGTTCTTCAGTTACGGAAATTGTCTGCTTCAGAAATGTTGAGGCATGGAAAAATAAAGAAAGAAAAAACGAACAAAAGAAAGAAAGAGTTCGAGAATATTCTGGTCGATTGAAAATATGTGTCTTGTAGTATTCCAGAAATGTGAACAGCTTTTTATAATGTTTCTGACACTCCCAGTAACTTCATCATCTGCTGAGAGATCCTTACTGAAAATTAAAGTTCTAATACAAATTTCTATTAGAAGCACCATGACGACTACCGTAAGGTTAAGTGAATGGCTTTACTTAGCGTAAAGATGATCGGGCTTGCGCACTGGACTTGAGAAATTAGTGCGAACATTTTTGATGCAAAGAGACGAAGCGGATTAATGATCATTTAGAAGACTATTAATTTTAATGTCAAAGTAAAAAAGTAATGACAAATTGTAATGGTTTATTAGTAAGTTTTTGCTTTAATTTACCAATAATTTCCAGAAAGTGTTTAAAAAAATGCTCATCTCTTTTATATATATCAAAACCTTTTTTTCATTGTAATACACTCTGGTTCTTTTGTAATGCTAATGTGATTTTTCTTTGAAATGAACAAGAAAACTTTTTTTGTCATTCAAGTTCCAAAAACTCTATCCACCCCGCCCATGACTAAAGGGGGCGCACAAAATAAGTCGCGGGGGGGCGCAACTGACCTTAGTTACCCCACGCAAGGCTCTATAGTAACTAATTACAGTGAAAAATAAAAGTTGGCTTCAATTTCCAATGAAATTTAATATTTTATTAAAGTATATTAATTTTAAGTTTAAAAATAGTTTTAGGGTAGGCCTGGCATAATCTCAGTTTTATCAATAGAGTAAACAATGACAAAGTTTACCTAAATAGGGTAAACTTTGACAATGGTCCATGCGTGAATTAGGCTAGGTATATTCTATTAACGTAGATTACATCATGGCCAAAACTAGGACTATTTAACTACTTTATTTTTACCTAAATATAGCCTTTTACTTACAACATAGTGCTTACAAGGCTTCTATCCAAGTATTAAATTCTTGGAAATTTCTGTGTTTATAGCTATTTTGATCTAAATTGAATGGTGAGTTTTATTTTATTTTTGTTGAGATTTACTT
>JABUQX010036329.1:57500-62500 GCA_015478945.1 Trachelipus rathkii | reverse complement strand
AGTTCTGAATGGAGTTTTGAGTTGGGTCCTTCTCCAGCTTGAAAGAAAATCCTGAACTTTAGGAACATTTAAAGAAAAATCATCAAAAGACCTTTGAAAAAATTGTTGTGGTTGAACTACAAAAGATTTAGATGATAATTTATAAATAGGATTTATAGAATGCTGTGGTAAAGATTCACAACGAATATTAGAGGAAGGATGTGTGATCTGTTGATGTTGAGGCACATAAGAAATTTGAACTGGAATTGGTATATAAAAAGGTACATATGAATGTACTGGTTCACCAGTTGTACGAAATTTATATTGCTCTATAACAGACTGAGTAAGAGTTTCCAAATTAGGGGAATTAGGTGTGAAATCCGGTTCCATAATTATAAAGAGAAGGATGAAAAATTGAATTTCTCTGTGATAAATACATAGGAGTTTCATAAATTTGTAACTTAAGAGATATTTTATTTGTTTCTTAGATGTTTGTAAATTTTTATCTACTCTTTGATGCGGAACAGATGTATCACATGAAGTCATACATGTTTTTTTTTTAGAGAATTTGTTCGGAACGTAGAATCGAATAGGGTACAATTTCAAAAGTAATCCATGTGGTGAATAGCTTTTTACCGATAGTAAGACATTTAAGTAGGAATTTATGAGAAGGAAGAATATTTATAACAGCCAATGGTCCAAATCATTTCTCAGCCAATTTTGGAAATTGGTTTGGCTGTTTTATATACTGTATAAATATACGATCACCAATTTTCACAATACGCTGTAGTGCTTTGGCATTCTGTCTCTGTCTTTCCACAAGTTTTCTGGTTTCTGCTTGAAGCTTATCTCTTCCAAGATCTCTAATTTCAGCAGAACGTTTGAACATTTCAGCATTGTAAACATGCAGAATCTCTTTATTTTCAATTTTCTTGTGAAGAAATGGAGATACAACCTTTGGTAGATCATAAGGTACACGCTTAACATAGAAGTTAAGAAGAAAATGCGGTGAATTACTAACGGAGGGATTATAAGTAGAATTTAAAGCAATTTGGGCACATGAAATATATTTTTCCAATTGTTATGATCCTGATTTACATAGTGAAGTAGGCAATTTTCAATGATTTGGTTCTCGCGTTCCACGAGACTATTGCTACTCTGATTCATCACGGAGATTGTGACGTTTCTTATAATCCACATACGACATATCTCTTTAAAAAAAAACTAGAAGTAAATTCACCTGCGATCTCCGAAACCAATATTTCTGACAATTGGTGGTTATCAAGTATCTTGTTAAGAAGAGATTTAGCTACCTGCTTTCCATCTCTTGAAGGTACAGGACATAACTCACAATAGCAAGTTAAACTATCTTTAAAAACTAAGATACAATGAGCATTAGTTACTTTACATTTAGGAATTGGTCCAATAGTATTTAAATGTACTCTGGAAAAAGGTCTGAATGGAAGAGGGTAGGAAAGAATTTTGACAGGACGAGGTTTAGCACCTTTAACTACTAAACAGGAAGAAAATTACCTACAGAAGGTTTTGACAAGCTGTGTTATTTTCGGGAAGATGTATATCTCTCTAATACGTCGTTCAATTCTTTCTATTCCATGGTGGCCAGCTCCCAAAAAGGCAAGATTTAAACTTATAACAGTATAAATCAGAGAGTCTGGTACTTGAATTAGAAACCTGGAATCAGTTGAAGTATAGTATAATAAACCATTATGGATGGCGTGTGATGCTGTTAAAATAGGAGAATGGGATTCAACCCATTTAATCAGAGGAGCGAGACTGGGGCACTTTGCTGTTCTCTATAGAAAATTTCAGGAAAAGGTGAAAATATCTCACTAGAAATGAAAACTGTATTTACCTCGAAAGGTAATCAGGAATTAGGTTATGATTTCCTTTCCTATACACAAAAGTAGGATTGAAATCTTGAATTTTCCGATTCCAACGTACAAGACGCCCAGAAAGCTAAATGTGCCGGTTCATGTGAATTTAGTGCTAATGATCTGTATAAATAGCTAACGGATAACCAAAACCAATAGTTTTGAATTTTGTTGCCATGTATGAGAGCTAATGCTTCTTTTTCTGTGGTGGAGTAATTCTTTTCAGCTTTACTGAGGGATTTTGAAGTAAATGCTACTGGTTTCTCAATTCCTTGGTCATTTATTTGTGACAAGGCGGCAGCTACACCTAAATTTGAGGCATCTGCTGACAACATAAAAGGTTTGTTGTAGTCTGAAAATTGGAGTGATGGTTCCGCTAGTAGTTTCTGTTTAAGGGTATCGTAAGATTTTTGCTGCTCAAGATCCCATTGAAAAAATTTATTCCTTTTCAACAGATTTGTAAGGGGTTGTGTAATTTGGCTGTAACTAGGTAACAATTGCCTGAAATAATTATAAAAACCAAGTAAAAATCTGATCTCACTTACATTGGTTGGGATACGGAAACCTTTAAAGCTTCGAGCTTTCTTGGATCTGGACTGAGTCCATTGGTTGGGATACAGAAACCTTTCAAAGCTTCGAGCTTTCTTGTATCTGGACTGAGTCAATTTGTTGATACTTTAAATCCTAGAAAAGAGACATGATTTAAAGAAGTTGCATTTCTCTAATTTTATTTTAAAATTAGATTTGCGAAGAGCTTTGAACACTTTATTTAGGTTTGTATAGTGTTCAGGTATATCTTTGGAAACAATGATTATATCGTCAATAAAAAGGAGACAGGTTATTCCTAATAAGCCTGATAAGGTTATTTCCATGGCTCTAGAGAAGACAGAGGGCGCATTGGTCGTCCCTTGGGTCATCCGAACTGGTTCATAGAGTCCTCTAGGTGTAGAGAATGTCAATACTGTCATGAAGGCTTGTCAATTAGAATGTGACTGAAACCATGGAGTAAGTCGATTGTGCTGAAAATCTTGGAGTTCCATAGCTTATTAAGGAGTTCTTGTATATTAGGAAGAGGAAATCGATCTCTAACTACATGTTTATTATCTTGGCGGTAGTCCACTATAAATCGTAGCTGATCATTTTTCTTCGAAATGACCAATACTGGACTGGAAAAAGATGAGTTTGAAGGTTCTATATATCCCTTCTGAAGACTATCTTCTACCCATTTATCAATGGCTTGAAGATATTTATGCGATAATTTATATTGAGGAACAAAGATACTCCTAGGTGCATCTTTGTGGAATGTTACTGTGAATTTCGTAACATCTGTGACTCCAATTGGATCACTCAAAGCTATGATGTCCCTGTTACGGATGAGGAAATCTAACATCTCATCTAGTTGTGTAGCATCTTGGAGAACACACTGATCTTCTTCCTTTAAAGAGGCAGAAAGAAGTAATTCCTTATAAACAGTTTTTATTTCGGCATCGGTAAGACCTTTAGAAACGGTGGTAGCAAAATGATTAGCTACTTTGGAAGAATGATTAGAATTTTCTAATATTAGGATAGGAGAAGCTGTTGTAAGGAAAACTTTGGCATCTAGGTAAACTGAGTCGGATCCTAGGTTGATACGCTCTAAAAGAATAGTGTTATCATCACAGTTACTTAAAATATTTCCAAAAAGTAGAGTTCGTGAAGTTAAGAAATCACTACGATTTACTAATGCAAATGTATTGGGAGAAGTTTTTGAGCTTGACTCCGCAGTACATTGTAAAATATGTTTGGAGTAAGGAGAAATGGTTACTTTATTTTTAGTAAGCACTTTATATTTAATATCATCTTGTATCATAAGATTATCTGCAATAGTAATGTCATTTATATAAAAATTTTCAAAATTTTCAATGTTAGGACGTGTTAGGAATAGGTTTATTAATTTCATGATAATAATTATATAAATTCGTAAGTGTTAGTAATAGATATTCTGTTATTTGAGTTTAATTGCTGTCCGTTCACAGTTTCGGAAGTGAGTGGAACATGCTTTTAATCCACATAGTTTCTATATTCTTTTTTAGAGAGCAGTGGAACTGGAGCCGGAGGTTGGTTTTTCGAACTTAATCCCAGATATGGTTCTTTAGGTTTTAGCTTATTGAACTGTATTTTAGGAAGACGGTTTTCTTCTAAAATACAATTTATAAGGAAATTAATTTAAATTCGTTATTATAATCTAAATAGACTTTATTGGAATGACTATTTATAAAAATTGAAACTATTACTAGAAATAATATGCTTGCTTTCCAAGGAATTGTACAGTACTTACTGAAGACGTGAGATGAACTCAATAGCTCTTATTAATCACTAATAGTTACATAAATCTTGTGAATTGGAGAAGTTAGAATGGAGTATTATATGTTATTTTACGTCTATTATACTTTTGAATACATTGTATCTTTTGTAGGGTGTTTAGCTTATTCTGAGTATGTGTATTTAAGAAGACCGTAATGCTCATCTTGCTGTAAAAAGACACTTTTACGTTTATCAAGAAACATCTCCTAATGCAAGATTTAAATCTATGATTTTTAAATAATGAACAATATATACAAATACGCGTCACTGCTGGAGATGAACAAAAATCACATTAAAAATTCGGTACTTTTTGTATGGTCTAGATCACCAGAAAATGCCTTCATGTTACAGGCGATATACGATAAAAGTATGTGATCGAAGCAGTTCTTACGTCCGTACGATCGACACAGGATTTAATGAAAGGAATATCCCTAATTCATAGTAATTTCCAGCTCCAAATGTGGATTAACGCATTAAATCCCTATTATGGTTCTGCGCGATGTTGGCTGAACAATTCTTCATAGTTAATTGTCTGTAGTAGAATTACATTTAGTCATGACGAAGAAGTGGAAGACGGAGCTTCTGCATTACTGACGTACATGGTTTGTACCAAATTCATTAATGACTTAGTCTGGTTTGTATAGGTTTATGTTAGTATTTTTAAGCGAGATCAGCTGTATAGTCACTAATTAGACTCTTATGTGGATAATGAGGATAATTTTCTAACTCATGTCTTGAGTGGCGTGCTGGTACTTCGCTTTGCTGTTACGCTGCCCACGGTAAATC
>JABUQX010036329.1:45000-52500 GCA_015478945.1 Trachelipus rathkii | reverse complement strand
TATATATATATATATATTAAATTTAAATTTTAAATATTTTATTAATACTTTATATATATAATATTATATTTATATTATGATATATAAATATATATATATATATATACCCGCCTTTAAGTCGGCTTAAGCCGACTTAATCCCTTTAAGCCAACTTTAGCTGGCTTAAATGGCACCCCTTCGAAGAAGGGGTGCGCCAGACGTGCGTAGCAACCGTCGTACGTGTCCCCCCCCCTTAGTTTTAGTCCCCTTTTTGGGGGTTTTTGACCCCCAATTCGAGTTTCGCCTCGATATTTCGGGTATCGAAACGCTATTTGTTGCGATTATTTTGACCTTTCATAAAGGTCAGTGAGGGATTAAATGGGATTAAATCGAGTTCGTGTAGTACCTGTCGCTGTACCTGGGGTAGGTAACTATCCTAACTTGAGGTCATGTAGGTACCTGTCGCTGCACCTGCTGTGGGTAACTGTCCTAACTTGAGCTCCTGAATGCACCTATTCTAACTTGAGATCCTGTATGCACCTGTCCTAACTTGAGTTCATTTTATTTCCATCCACACTCGCACCTACACCTACACCCCCCACACACACACTATGACACTTATACACCTACACATACACCCCCCACATACACACACACACGCACCATGACACTTATACACACACACATACACCTACCCATAGACACTTACACCCACCCATAGACACTTACACTCACCCATAGACACTTACACTCATCCATAGACACTTACACTTACATTCACCCACACACACACACACACTCAGCTTTGATGCCTCAGCTTTGATGACTCATCTTTGATGCCCCATCTTTGATGGCGCATCTTTGATGCCTCAGCTTTGATGGCTCATCTTTGATGGCTCAGCTTTGATGGCTCAACTTTGATGGCTCAACTTTGATGGTTCAACTTTGATGGCTCAACTTTGATGGCTCAGCATTATTGATGGCACCTATATTGATGACTCAACTTTGATGGCACCTTTGTTCATGGCTCAGTTTTGATGGCTCAGATTTATTGATGGCTCAGCTTTGATGACTCAGATTTATTGATGGTTCAATACATTTTGATGGTTCCCAATCACCGTAATGAGTGTCTAGGAGTGTCCTACGAGATCCCTAGGTGTGTCAGACGAGTGCCAGACGAGTGCCAGATGAGTCGGGTACGTCTCTAATCACTAATTTCCATTATTACAATTATAATTATAACTATAATTTCTACCGTTTTATGATTATCATTATAATAATGTCTTCTACTATTATAGTTATTATTATGATTATTATTATAATGACCATTATAAAAACCATTTCTACCAAGATTGCCTCTATAATTAAAATTAATATTTCCCCGCCCAAAATTTGACCTATTCATATAAAAATTGCAGGGCGAACAATTACGAAAAGTTCTACTTACAGAAGCATCATTCCCCCACAGATTTACCCCCATTTGGCCCGGGAGTCGCCTCACAGGCCAGCCCCTCCGTTTCCCTGCTTTGAAATGTTGGAATTCTGTTGTGGAGGTGGGGGAGTCGCCGGGGGTTGTGAGATTAAGGTGTACATTGCACAGAATTGACCCTCACATTTAAATGCACGATGCAAGTAGCGCTTGTGGAACCTACAAAGCCCCTCGGTTCTTGCAACCGTCGCAACGTTGCTAGATGTTGATTGATTGAAGTTCCTTCCTCTTTGATTCTGACCATTGTTTTAGGTGGGGGAATTTTTTGAATTCTGACACAGCGTCTTTGCGAGTTCTGTCACACTTTTGGCGAGTGACCTCATTTCTTCAGCCGACTTCTCATGAGATATTATTAACCGACTTATTTCTCTCTCTTGGGCGGAAGAATCTCTACTCGGCTTGGCGACTCTTTCTTCTGCTGGCCGGACGGCGTTTACAGGTTGCCACTCGGTTCACCCCCTCCTGGGGGGTTGGTAAACACCGTTTTGGAGGAAAAACTTATTAAAAATATCGTCGGCGATTTCTACTAATTCATCGAAATCATGGTTCTTTTCTGTTGTCATGAGGAAGATCCGCAATTGCTGAAGCAATCGTAAAGAAAGAGTTCTCTAATAAATTTAGCATGTTATTCGTTACTGATTCCAAAGCCCTAGATAATTCCGAGCATTCCTTTATTCTTCTAATAACATAGTCAGATCGGAAGCTCTCCCTCCGCTCATTCCATTATTGGAAAACTTCTTCTATCCTGCGTTCTCGTGATGGCGCATAGAGTTCTCTAGTGGACCTTGAACACCCATACCTTGACTGATTTGATGAGTTCAAAACAGTGAATTAATTCAAAACAGTGCCTACTTAAGAACAGTGGAAATAAAAATGAAACAGAACCAGTGAAGTGAAAAATGCCATCTCAAAGTGAGAGTGATAAAGAGAACACAATTCAATTTTCCCAAAAAAGTATAGCGTGAAAGACGTTAAAGCCGCTATAACAAAAAAAGGTGCCGGTCAAAAAAAAAAAAAAAAAAAAAAAAAAAAAAAAAAAAAAAACACGCTAAAAAAGACCAACAAAAAAAAAAATCCCGCGGTCGAGCCAAAAACCAATTTGGCTATTCGTAAACAAGCGTTCTCAATCATTAAGACCCCTTCACACTACCTCAAAAGTCCCTCCAACCGAAAGGGTAAATGAAGAAGATGACTCATCGCAATACGAAACAGAGTCTGAGAGCGAAATCCCAGAAGAGCATGAAGCAGCAAAACGGGTGAGGAGTCACCTTTCCCCCACCCCCTTAGGGAGAAAGAAAGGGAAGAAGAGTCTCCCCTTTAACGCCATTCCCCACTTCAAGGAATTTGATGCCCTTGAATGGATTCGACAAACAACCATGATCTTTAACCTTAATGAAATTAACGATCCGAGAGAGAGAGAGTCAGGCTATTGGCGTCAAAATTACCAAGCAAAATTAAAAATTCGTTGAAACTTCCCCTAAAAGACGATTGTTACACTAAATTAGTGAAAGTGATAGAGAAACTCTATGCGCCATCACTGAGAACGCAGATAGAAGAAGTTTTCCAATCTGGAATGAGGAAGGGAGAGCTTCCATCCGACTATGTTATTAGGATAAAGGAAATGCTCGGACTATCTAGCTTTGACTCAGTAACGGATAACAATGCTAAATTTATTAGAGAACTCTTTCTATTACGATTGCTTCAGCAATTACAGATCTTCCTCATGACAACAGAAAAGACCATTTTGATTTCGATGAACTTAGTAGAAATCGCCGACCGACATTTTAATACGTTTTTCCTCCCATAGAATGTCTAACAACCCCCAGAGGGGGAGAACCGAGTGGCAACTTTGTAACGCCGTCCGACCAGCAGAGAGAGATCACCAAGCGAAGTAGAGAGATCTTCCGCCAAAGAGAGAGAAAAATAAGATCGGTTAATAATTACTCTCAATGAAGGAAGTCGGGCTGAAAGGAAAATTGAGGTCACTCGCCAAGGTGTGACAGAACTCGCAAAGACGCTGTGTGTGTTCAGAATTCAAAAAATTCCCCACCTAAAACAATTGGTCAGCAGATCCAAAGAAGGGAAGGAACTTCAATCAAATCAAACATCTAGCAACGTTGCGACGGTTGCAAGCACCGAGGGGCTTTGTAGGTTCCACAAGCGCTACTTGCATCGTGCATTTTAAATGTGAGGCGTCCATACTGTGCAATGTACACCTAATCTCACAACCCCCGGATGCGACTTGCCCACGCTCGCACACAGGAAATATCCAACATTTTCCCCCAAAGCAGGAAAACGGAGAGGCGGCTGTGAGGGCGACTCCCGGCCCAAATGGGGGTAAACCGTAGGGAATATGCTTCTGTTAAGTAGAAATTTTGTAATTGTTCGCCCTGCAATTTTTATATGAACAGGTCAAATTTGGGCGGGAAATTATTAAATTTTTTAATTATGAAAGTAATGATAATAAAATTGGTATAGTATAAAGGAAATTAAGAAAACAATTCTAATTATATCAAATGTAGTAGAATACCGCTTTATAATCGTCCGCATAAAACGGTATAATTAAAATTATAGTTATAATTATAATTGTCAATAATGGAAATTATGATAATTATGATAGGAGCATCTTTTATAATGGTAATGAAAATATTAATTATAACGATAATTATAATAATAGTGCACATGTTGGTTATAATAGTTATTGTAATAATGATGAAAATGTTAATCATGATAGCAGTAATAATGATAGGTATTTTAATAATGATGGTAATTATGACAATCGGGGGTGTAACAGAAATGTTGATTATATTAATAAATATAAATGGAATAGAAATATTGCTTGTAAAAATAATCACAGACGGGAGGGAATTATTAACAATGAATCTGAAAACGAAGGTCTAAATAACGAGGTTGTAATTCAAATGGCAGGGAGGGGGACTTCTAGTGAGTTAACCTCTCCCCCACAGGAGTCACTTATCACAGAGTCGGCAGGGGTAGAGTCCTCTTCAACTTTTAATTGTAACTCAATGCATGATGAGACTAATAATAATAATAAAAAATTATAATAATTAATAATAGGTTGTAGAAAACTAGGAATGATGAAAGCCATAGTGATGGCAATAACGGTTGTTTAAATTCTTATAATTATATTGAAAACAATAACTCTGTGAATCATAGGGCAGAGATCGTACAATCTGATGAGTCGCTATCTCCCCAAACGGAGTCAACCTGTTCCCCCACCCCAGTCACTGGGGAGGAGGCGGGAGTAGAGGCGATTCAGACTTGTGACTCCATACTTATTAATAAAAATAATGATAAAAATGAACTTGTTAATGAATTGTATTAGTTTTAGGGATGAAGGAGTTTTTCCTCCTTCGGATGAGTTTGAAGGATCATTAAATTTAAGAAATAATGCATGTGACTTATCTGGTAATACTGTAGTGAGAGTTTCTGGCAACTCGACTAAAATCGTTGCAGCAGTTGAAGATGTGATTTTTGATAAATTATATAATGTTTCGGATAAAACTAACAATGAATCTTATTTACTAGACTCCGGAAGTTGCCTCGACCTGGTGATAGCGTCTGAATTAGATAGGGAGGGTGCCGTTATTGGCACTGCCAGGGCCGCAAATGGAGGCTGTATAAATATTTATAATAAAAGGGTAATTAAAATTGACTTGGGACTGGACAGACTTTATGACGTACACGCTTACGCTGCAGAAATTAAATTTAACGTTCTAGGCATGCCTTTTCTAAAAACTCACGGTTTCACTATCGATTTTAAATGCCATTATTTATTAGACCCAAAGACAAAACGCAGTATTTCCCTTAGTAATGAGGCTTTTGACTTTTCTAAGCATGTACGAAATTCTATCTTTCCACTAACCGCCGTTTCTTTAAATATACCCCTTTGCGAATATGAATTAGTTAACGATTTAATTAGGAAATACCAAGTCTTATTCCTAAATCTTATGAAGCACCTAATTTAAATTTAAAAAATGAACAGCTCACTAGATGGCGTTTTATATGTGCAAAGTATAGAAAAGAGAAGGGCGGGGCTTATTTCGACAGCTGTGGAAATGACTTTGTTACACCTTCACAACTTGGTAGTGACGAAGCTATAGGGGGGGAGGGAGGGGAGGGGAGGTGCGTTTGTGGAGAGGGAGGGGAAGGAGGAGAAAGAGAGAAGGGGGGGAGGTGGGGGAGGGGGGGGGGGGGGGGAAGAAAGATTGTACTATTGAGAGGGGGGGTGAAGATTGTAATATTGAGAGGGGGAAGGAGAGAGTGAAGCCTGCCCTTTAAAAGAAGAAATTTTATGCGAGTTGGCGGAAAACTATCCTTATCATGTCGAAGTCAGCGGCGCACCAATAAAATTAAGGAGTAGAAGCATAGCCCCACATCTTTTTGAAGGAGCCAAGAAGGAAATCAATAAATTATTAGACTCAGGGGTCATTTCGCGGGGGAAGAGAGATTGGGGGTTTCCGGCTAGCTTCTTGCCAAAATCTGATGGCAGAATTCGTTTGGTCGTAGATCTGCGGCTGCTAAACCAAAGATCTACCTCTGACAATTTTACTCTGCCTAAGATTAAGGATATCATCTTGCAATTGCAACATTGCAAATTGCTAACGTGGCTCGATCTCAGGCAAGTTTACTATAACGTACCAATCAGCGAGGAGACAAAGAAATATTTCACCATTACTTGCCCTTTCGGTAACTATAGCTTCAATTATTTAATACAGGACAACCAATGTCTCAGCTGAGTGCCTTTCGCGCCTCGTCGATCTTGCTGAGATTTAAAGAAATGTTTTTGTTTACTGCAGAGACATACTAATCCCAGTTCGACTCTTAAAGACATTTTGCCAATGTTGGAGAAGCGTTTAGAAAGATTGAAGTATATGAAAATTATTATGAACCCAAGAAGAAATGTTTACCGGTCCCCTGTTCGGAAAAATTAGGCATTTTTGGGTTTGCAACATTAGCGAGAAGGGGTTCGGCCTATATATATATATAGTATATATATATATAGGTATAATATATAGTGAGTGTAGGTATATATATATAATATATATATATATTATATATATATATTATATAATAAATATTATATTATATGTATATATATATATATTATATATATATATATATATATATTATATAATATATATATATATATTATATAATAATATATATATATATATTATAAATATATATATATATATAATATATATATATTATATATATATATATATATATATATATATATATATATATTATATATATATATATAGTAGTTTAACAGTTTCAAGCGTAAACAATCTTAAAATCAACATATTGTTGCATTCCTTTCTTGACGCATGGGCGATTGAGGATTCCAATCTTCGCCTTTTTTTGGTAGTCTCCCCACCGCGTCTTCAACCGTGACTGATATCGAAACTATTTTCTTCTTAGAAACAACTTCTACATAAACCCATATTCAAGAATGTACGCATTTCCTTAAATTTGCTCTTAGAAAAAGGTCCATTGTCCCCTAACTCTCTCCGTGAGGTCGGAATTTATTTACTTCCGTGTTTCTCCTGCAACGTTGCAGTTGTTAGGAAACCAAAAACATTGAGCTGGGAGCAAGCAAGGGAACGAAAGATCTCATTATGCCCTGGGCTGCAACTTGATTCAGATGGTTCTGAGTGTGACAAAAGTTGTATGTTAAGTGTGAAAGGGAGATGCCCAGGAATAGAAATAGATGTTCGTTTTTATATGCAGACAGTATTAACGTGTGTGTCTGATATTTATGTATATATATTTACTATGTATATATATATATATATTATTATATAATAATATATATATATATATATATATGGTAGTGGAGGTAGGTATATATAATATAGCTATAGTATGATTATATATACTATATATCATATATTATATATATACTTAAATAATATATACTATATAGTATATATATATATATATATATATATATATATATATATATATAATAATATTATAATAATATATATATATATATATATAAT
>JABUQX010036329.1:22500-35000 GCA_015478945.1 Trachelipus rathkii | reverse complement strand
ATCCCTGTGAGAAAGATGAATGAAGGTTTGTAATTCTGACAAAGAAGAGATAAGAAGGGCAAGAAGTCCCCATTCTTTTCAGAAGACCTTCACCCAAACGTTTCTTTCAAAATAAGTTTGTAGAAATCAGAACGCATGTGTTCCTAGAAATCAGAGTGAGAAGAAACGTATGGAATAGAACATAGAGTCCCAAGCAGCATTCTATGAAGTTGATTTTGCAAGCAAGCAAAAAGGGAACTACTCTCGCATCAGAGAACTCCCACAGTAAAGAACATAGAGTCCTAAAGAGCACTCTATTGAGAAGAAGTGAGAATTGATTGACTTACCAATCAGTTCCCCCATCAAGTTTTCGGATTAGCAATAAATGCTGAATCCACTGATATTTGTTGAAAGTAGAGACAGGTAGTGTCGAAGTATGAATATAATTGCTGTATTCAAATTTAAAGTTGCAGGTCGACCTTAGGATCGATATGGAACCCACGATAGGTAATGAAGTATTTCTTATAGATCTCACTTTAATGAATACCATTGTTTTTTTTTTTTTTTTTTTTTTTTTTGCTTTTGAAATGTGCAAATGAACATGTTTTGTTTGAACACTTTTTTTTTATGTTTACAAATTCTTTTGAGAATTTTTGATTTGAAGTTATTTTTTTTATATCATTTTAAGATAAGATTACAAGACTTCATCGAAGTCAAGGCTCATACTTGTGCTCAAGCACTAAGTTGTATATATGGGATAGATCTTTCATTTACTCTTTCAGAGTTTTAGCTTGGATTAAGATTAAACCGGTTTGCTTTGCTTTGTTTTGTTTTTTTAAGCTAAGATACCTAGTTTGGATTATTTTGTTTAATAATTTACTTCGGATAAGCCATTCGGCTTGAATGAGTCTATTAGTCTAGTCTACAGTTATGCTTTATAAAGCATTGGCCAGAAACGTTTCTTTCGACAAACCACAAAGATATGGGTTTGAGTTGAGCCAGAGCAGTGCTAGGGATAAGTACCCCTAGAGCTAAGGCGGACATCTTAGGAATTAAGTTGCAGGAAAGCACTCCTGAGAATGAATAGAAAGAAACGTGCAGCTGTTAATAATGCATATAAGTATGCTCTTATGCCAATATAATTTAGATATAGTACATAAGGTTAATATTTTTAGGTTTATTAAGCCAACAATTATTTGATAAAAAATATTTTTTTTTATTCTTTTGATTATTTTTTTTTATTATTTTCAATGGATTCTCAATAGAGAAACACATTTATCGGCTGGGACCCCCGATTTATTAAAATCTTATTAAAAACAAAAAACTCAAAAACTTTTTGTTTGAAGAAAAAATATTAAAAAATAACAACAACTAGTTATTACGATAACATTTGTAAATAATGGTAGTATAAATTTTTTTGTAGAACTAACACTTATATTCTAATTTTTCTTTTTATTTAGTTAAAATTATTTTGCAATACTAATACCTTGCTTTTAGTTTCATTACATAATTAAGATGGATATTATTTTGCAATACTAACATTTTGTTTTATATTTGCTTTCATTGCATGATTAATTTTTATAGCTCTATAAGTTTAAAATTCAGACTAATTTTTAATAATTTTAGGATTGAATTTCTTATGCTTTAAGTAATTTTTAAGAAACGCTTCCAGCTTATGCAAAAATTAAATTTTAAGTAACTTTTAAGAAACGCTTCCAGCTTATGCAATAATTATGCTTTAAGTAACTTTTAAGAAACGCTTTCAAATCAGTTAACCAGCCAGTTTAAGTTATTTATATATATATAGTATATAAATTTTTTGTATTATTAATTATAAGTTCTTGTGTATTATATTTCACTATGTTTTTTTTATTCTTATTGTTTCTGTGTCTATTATATATATTTTTTTATTGTGTTTTATTTTCTATTTTTTTGTGTTATTATATATATATAAACTCGTTTGTTGTGGTCGGGATTTCTGGTTCTTTTTTTGGCTGGTTTCACGTGTTCCTACTGTTGTTTATTAGTATAGTGAGGCTATATACTATATTATTATATATAATATATAATATTATATTAACATACTAATTGTGTTTGATAGTGTTGGCGCTTGTGCTTGTTTTGTCTGCTTTGTGTATAATAACATAATTTGCTTATAATAGACATAATCACCAAAAATAGTTTTTTTTTTTTTAAATTTGCCACATTTTTCTTTTAAAAATTATTAAAAATTAAAATTAATATTCATTTGAAATTTATATTAATGTTCTTAATAATTTGTCTTAAAATTTTATCCAAAAGATTAGGTGCAAAACAGGTTGCCGGGAAGCGAAATTTAAAAATGAAAAGTTTAATTTTTTTTGAATACGCTCAGAAAATGAGACGTAACTACAACGTTACCTTTACTACTTCACTTAACCTACTACTACACTTTACTGCACTACTACTACTACTGACTAACTACGTTACCATTTACTCAAATAGATAGAAATAGGGATCTATCCTCATATGGTTTTATTTTTTATAATTGTATATATGGGCTTATCACCTTTATTAGGGATGATATATATAAATATATTATTGAGTTATATTTATTTTATATAGTATTTTTATATTAGGGGCGGTGATATTATTAGTAGTCATTATATTTACTATCTATTAGTTTATGATATATTATACTATTTATTCTATTACTAGGGTAATTCTATTAATTTTATATATATATTACGAGTTATAGAGAGGGTATATAGAGTATTATATGATTAATTTATATAGAGTTATGATATATATATATAGTTTTATATTATAAATATATTATATATTTAAGTATATATTTAATTGTTATATTTAATTATTGTCTTTTTATTATTATTAATTATTCGCTTATTCTTATCCTTGATTTTTATATTATACTTTTATTTACTTATTTTACTATTATTTAAGGAATAATTATGATATTAATGATAGTGATGATATAACTAATACTTATATATAATAGTATATAGTAGTTTATCTATGTACCTAATTGTATATTTTTAATGTAGCACGTTTCGCTACTGCAGTAGCGAAAATCATAATTTTAAATTTTTCTGTATTCGTTTCTATTTGGTTACCATAATTTTAGGGCTAAGACCTTACATTAAAATTTTTTGGGTAACTCTATGACCTAATATTAACGGTAGTTCAACTGCTTATATAACTGTCAATAACTATTATAATATGATATTTTTTAGGATTATTATCTATATATATATATATATTATATTTGTATTATTTATATATACTTATTAATGTATTTATATATATATAATATATATTTGTTATCGTTGTTTATGTTATGAGGTATTCGTATGTATGGTATATTGGATGTTTATATTATATATATATATATATATTTATTATATTACTATTTTTTGTATATTTAGATATATATATTAATATATATTATATAATATATATTATATTTATATAATTAATGGTAATAGTATTATATTTTATATATAGTATATATAGAACTATTATTATATAGTTTGAGTAGTAACACCCGGTTATGGCTTTATATATATACTTATTTTATTTATATTTATATATCCTTTTTGTTTGTGTATAATATATATTTATATATATATTTTATGTGTATATGAATATTTTTCTTGTCTTTATTCATTTCTGTATTATATATATATTTCTTTTTTATATTGTTTATTAATGATTTCTATATATTTTTACTTTTATGATATATATATTACGGTAAGCTTATCTATAGTTTATTATAGTTAATATTAGTACTGTTTATTCTGTTATCATTATTGTTGAGTTTCTGGATATCTTTGTCCTTTAAAGGAAGTAAAGCCAATTAGATATCGAACTCGAACGATGTAATCGATTCTTTTTTTCGATTATTTTCCAAGGCAATGTCTTCGAGCTTTAACAAATTAACATTTTTTTTTTTTTAACAAACAGTGAAATCCCAAGATTAAATCGCAAAGATGGGAAAGAGTCAGGGTCTCTCGGCCTCAGCAGGGGACGAAGGGGGGGGGTTTTCGTCCCCCCCTCTGTCTCTCCGTCGGCTCAGAGCCCCTTAAAAAAAAATTAAATTATAAAAAAAAAATAACAAAAATTAACGATGACTAAAAAAAAAAGCCAACTTGTGGTAACTGTTGCTTCTGCGGGTCGGTTCCTATTGGTAATTGTTTTTAGGTGCTAACACGTATAAATCGCCAGCGGCGTCTTCACTGAGTAAGGTATTTATTGTTCGATTCGCCATGGTATCAATGTCTTATTTACTGTAACTTTTCTTTTTTTTACATTATTGTACTATTATTCTTTATTATGTTATTATATATATATATATATATATATAATATATATATATATATTTATTATTATTGTTGTATATCATATAAGGTTATTATATATTCATTTGGGTTTAGTATGAGGTAGAGTAATAATGATTATATAATTAATTATATATATTTATGTGAGTGTTTTTATAATATAATATACATATAATATATCTATATAATGTTTATTTGAGGGATTATTATATTATAGGATATTGGTTTCTATTATTATTAGCTTGTAAAAGCGACATCTAACGGATATCTATTGATAGATTTAGGGAGAGATGTATTATATTTATTAGCTACTGTTATACTAGTTACGTATACATTATCTTAGTATCTGAGCTATGATATGTAATGAGTATTATATATTAGGTTTTATATTATGTAATTATTATATATATATATATATATATATAGTTCTATTAATATATTATATATATATATGTATATTATTTTCTATTATCCATATATATATATATATATATATTATATATATATATTATATTTTGCTATAAGTTGGTATATATATATAAGTTGTATTTTGATTAGTTCTGGTGGAGCACATTTCTACGAACAAAATTAAGCGGCGAGGTAATTTTTTCCCAAAGTAAGCAAAAACGATAAAAGGGAAAAATTTATGAAAACAGAAAACACAAACTTTTTTTTTTATAAATGGTGAATTTTCAAATATAATTTCATTAATATTAGCTAGAAAGTAAAAAGAAAATTGCTATATATAATTTTTTTTTTTCAGCAATCACACTAGGTTTTAAAAATGAATATAGCTTAGAAATTTCTTTTAGTTAAATTCACAGGCAAAGAAATTTTTTTATTATATTTATACGCTATCAACTGTTTTTTTTTTTTTAATTAACGACCATACCGTAGGGGTGAGATACACGTTGGCCCCCCATAACCATGGCAGACCGCATGCTTCCGACAACACCGGTGCCTAAAATTAAAATTAATTCTAGTTTTTTCGAACAACAATGAAAGAAACGCAATCTTAGCGTAGGTAAGCTTAAAATAAATTTCCTTTCATAAATGTCGATTTTTTACCTCAACATCGTTAAAATTCCCTCACGCTTACAAATTGTTTTGCGTGTAAGAATACATTTTTCATTTGATTTTTATATATATATTATCCTATACTATAAATTTTGGTGGTTCTTTTATTACTTATCTTATTTATTAATATAGGGGGGAGGCTTTATTATTATGGTAGGTTATTAAAATATATTATACTATATAATATATATATTTTTTAGTGTTTGTGAGTTCTTATATATACTATTATCTTATTATATATATATAATTCATTGTTTAGATATGATATCTGTCTGGTTTTTTATTTATTCATTTATATCATATTTATAGTAATTATTTAGCTTATTATTATTTTTGTTTAGGTATTTTTGTTATTGTATTATTTTTATTACTATTGTTAATTTTTTATATTGATTACAGTGTGCACCTTTTTTATGTTATTAGTCATATAGCTTAATTTATATATATTTTATATACATAATATATATAGAATTATATTTCCTATATGGTACTTAGTATGTAGTAATATTGGTGTGGTTCGGTTTTTATGTTAATACCTTGAGTTATTTTTATATTCATTTATATTGATTGATCTGTTTTATATTATATTATTTATGTGGTGTTATATATATTTATATATATTTCGTTATATGTTATATTAATGTTATTAATAGTTATATTTAATTTATTAATTATCTATTCATGATTGATGTTGATATCTTTCTATATTGATTAGTTGTTATTAGTATGTGTTTTTAATTTGATTATTTATTATATATATATATTGCTTATATATATTTATTTATTTATTTTAATTTTATAGTATATTATATTTATTATATGGTTTTTGTTTTGTTATAAACTCTTAATTTTTTGGCTGGTTGTTTCTCACTACACATCTGAACAAATTTGCTATGCTTATGAGAACATATGCATCTACAGAGTAACGAAAGTCATCGGTTCCATCTTATAGAGTAAGTGGGTTTTCTATTAAATCACATATATTTATGCAAGAAGAAGCTATTACATTTCTCTTCTGGCTCTGTAAACTTTAAGGTTATGTTATTTTACATAAACAAAAAAGGAAAAGTAATTTTTCAGCTTTAAATTAAAACTAATAATTATCTGTTTAAAAGCAGCTACTTATTATGAAACCTGCATATTTCGTGGTGTGCAATGCGTGATGTGATTTCTGGTATCAACACTCCCATCATTATATATTATATATAGGTATTACTATTTTATATACTGAGTTTTATTATTTAGTTTATACAAATATATAATATAATAATAGATTTATTATTATATTTTCTCTCCTGTTTATATTTGATATATTGGATATAGTATTGTATTGTATTATATACTATATATATAGTCATCATATATTATAATATATTTTATATACTATATTATTATATTTTTTAGCTAAAATTTTTATGAGTGAATAATATTAGTATAAATATATATAAATACTATGTCCTAGTTTTATAATATAGTATATATATATTTCTTTATATATTTATTCTTTTTATAGGTATATAGTATATATTATCTATTAATTAAGAACATTAAGATATTCATTACAGTAATAATAGGTGATATAGTTTTGTATTATTTATATTGTTGGCAACGTGTCGAAATCTTGTATAGGAAATAGGTTCCTGTGAAGTCCGATTCTTACTAGTAAATTCTTTCGATGTTCTCCTCCTTCAGTTTTTAAGTCAACGACCCGCACAACGAGTTCTCAGAATTTTTTAACATAATAAGTAGGTTTATATTTAAATTATATATAATATTATATATAATCTATATATTTTTATTATATATATTATATTATATTATTTATTTCTTATATATTATATTATTATTTATATTATTATATATATATATTTTATATATTATTTAGTATATATTCTTTTTTTTTTTTTTTTTATTAATATAATATGTTATCTAGATAAATTTCCTTTGCAAGATAGATAGATTATGATAGATAGATTAGAATATGGAAAGATTAGATAATTATTTGGTGACTAGATAATTAGATTAATAATAATTAATAATAATATATAATAAATAATAATAATACATAATAATTTAAATTAATAATAATTATTATAATAAAATAATAAAAAATTAATTAATAGTAATAATAAAAATAATAGATAATTATATATATTTAATTTTGATAATAATATAATAATTAATAATTAATAATTATATAATAATAATAATAATAATTTAATATAATAATTTTAATTATAATAATAAATAATTTAATAATATGATAATAATAATAATAAATAATAATAATAAAAAAGGGGACTTTATTTTCTTTTTTATTTAATAAAAGGTTGATATGTTTGTAGATATTTAGGGAGGTAATAGAAGATGCAAGGAATGTTCGATCCATCGTAGGGTGGTTTGTTTTGGGTTGAAGAGGAATTTGATTCTTCTCTTTTGCGAGTGTTCTTTGGTTTTAAAAAGGAGATTATAAGTCGATCGTCGGGTATTGCCTCGTTTTAGGAGGAATGGGTGCAGGGGTAGCGCTGAGAAATGTGGGTTCTCAGTAAAGGAATGTGGAGTAGAGTGATGGCCGTGTACAGCATGCTCGTCTTTGGTTGCTCTCTAATCTTGGGTTGGCTCTTTTGGGGTTGGGTGCGCTTGCGAGTCTCTTGGTGCGTTTTGTTCCTCTGTCTGCTTCTCTCGTGTTCTCTGCGTTCGTGCCGTCTCTCTTCGTTTCTCGCCTCTGCAGTTGTCTTCGCTTCTCTCGTGTCTTTTCTGGTCTTCCTGAGTCCGGTCGTATCGCGTCTCTCTCTGCTCATGCTTTGCTTCTCTCTGCTAGTGCCTATCATTCGTACTTTCTCTCTCTCGAGTCTGTTCTTGCCTGCTCGGGGATCCGGTCGCTCTCTGCAGTTCTCTCGTCTCTTTACGTGTCGTTTCGGCTCTGTGGGGCCTGTCTTCCTTGAGTTGTTATCTGCTGCGTTGTTCGCTTGTCGTGTGTTCTGTGCGCGCGTGGGTCCGGTGGTGTCATGCTTCTCTATCGGGTGTTTGTCCTCGTGCGCGTTGCTGAGTTGGGGGGGCTGCGGTGTGTGTGCGCTGGGGGGTGTGTGGGGTGTATGGCCTCTGTGGTCTGGGGGGGCATGTCTGGCTTCTGTGTGGTCGTGCGTTACTGTCTTTCGTGGTTGCGTTTCTGCATTGGGTCTTCTCCGTTCTCTCTTCTTTATATTAATATGGTTATAGTGAGGGGCGGTGGTGGGTTTATTATTATATTATTATTTAGTATATTATTTATACATATATATGATTTTATATAATATTATATATTATATATAGCTTTTTATGTTATATATCATGAGTTTTCTATATTGAGTTTAGCTATAATATCCTTATAATATATGTAGTAAGTATATTATATAGGTAGGCGTTGAAGCGTTAATATAAGTTACTAAGTATAACGACAACTTCTGTGACGTTATGTAACACAATGCGTGTGTGTGTGTGTGTGTGTGTGAAAATATTCGCTGCATGCAAGAAATGCAAGAAAAAAGGGTATAGCTCAAATACGTGATACTTTGCAATTATTTTAAGGATTTTAATAAACCATACCCCTACGTATCGTCGTGGAAAGCTTGGTAAGATGTGTATAACATAAATATTGAGCTGAAACCGTTGACAAACACTGTACAATGCTTGGCACCGTTGTATCGGAGATGGCTTCACCCTCTGTAACGATTATAGCAGCATAACCCATAAGCTATCAGTGGAAAGACTTATGCGCACTTAACTATTAGGGTATAAATATTTTCATTTTTACTGTGACGATGGTTCGATATTCAATCCGTGAGCAGGCGAACATGTAATTTAACGGTATGTCGACGAGCGAACTGGTAACCGTGATCGTTTGAAGGCAGCAAATGAATGTTATCAGGCGACACATATCAGATAATATATGACCTAATTCCTTATCACATTATTTTTACTTATTTTTTTTTTTTTTTTTTTTACGACCTATCTCTAGCGAGAGAGAGAGAACGCTATTCTCCGTAACGTTTCAGAGTCAGTTCCAAAACCCTTGCCGATGCCAAGATGTCTCACATAGAAACATCTTTAACATACTGCTCGATGAGAATATGTCCCCCTATCATTTGCAGCGTATACAGTGTCTCACACCCAATGATTATACACGACGTGTACAGATCTGCCTGTGGTTCCAGCAACAAACAAATGATAACGATGTTGCGTCGTTAATCCTCTACACAGATCAGGATCGAGTTACGAATTTCCATAGCCGTATATGGATCACTATGTTTTTGTTTGTTGGTTTGGGCGGGTGGGTCTTGGTGGGTGGTTGTCAGTGCGGTGTTTTTTGGTTTGCTTCTTTTCGACTATATTCCCTGATGTGCACATACTCCCTGGGATAGGCACCAGTCACTCAATTCCGGATTAATGTTTGGGCTGGTATTAATAATTGGTGACAACCTTATCGGACCTTTTATCTTGCCGGAGCACCTAAACAAACAGTCATATCTACAATTCTTACGGGATGAATTGATAGCACTCCTCGAAGACTTTCCTTTGAGTGTCTTTAGGGCCATGGAACCCAAGCCCACTTTGAGAGGCCAGTTCGCTAGTATGTCGACGGTGCATATTCTTATAGTTGGAGCGGACTCTGAACACTCGTTTCATGACCACCATGGTCACCCGACCACCTACCCTTTAGGTTATTATTTATGGAACCACCTTAAATTACTCGTGTTCAGAGAGTCGGGGACCCTAAATCTCATTTGCATGTAGTTACCGTTTTCGGCAAAGTATCTTTTTGATTGGCGTGCTAACAGATTCGTCAGAAAGCTAGGAATCTTTCTAAGGCTGCGCCACTCCATGATGAGAAGGGTTCATCGCTTCAAAATGGTCACATTTTGAACACCCATCTATAAATATATTGAAAAGCAATTAGACGGAATACATTAGTATTTCAATTATATGGAATACAATAGTATTCAAAAGCAACAAGATCGAATTCAGTAGTATTTAAAAATGTTTTGTTGGACTGGGATCTTGCATGTGTGCAAGGAATTATTTGCTCTATATCTCCTGCGAGGACCATGCATTTCACCCCTGGATTTCTCCATGTTTAAATCGGGTATATTTTCTCCGCATCCAATCTCGTGTACTATTTAAAAACCGTCCAATACAGCAGTTTTGGGCGTCCGTATAGCTTGGCATTTCCTGCGCGTCAATAATATATTCCCTGTTACTAGAGTAGGTCGTAATCTTAAGAAGTATCGATTTTCTGTTTTATTTATATATTATGTACGTAGCTACTTACCTACTATATTTACTTATATATAACGTATATATATACCGGTGAGGTTTACTATCTTTTCTGTTTTATTCTATATTTATTCGATTCGAATACCTAGTATAATAAATTTTTATAAATTAGATTAGGTGTTTGTAGTCAAGTTAGTACACTTGAAGAATATCGATTTTCTGTTTTATTTATATTTAATGATTAGTGATAGAGGTTTGATACGTCTTATATATTTGTTTACGGTGTTGTCCGAGTCTTATATATATTTATATGTACGGTTATATATTTACTTGTATATAGTATGATTCTTACCTATAATGTGTTAATATTATCATTTCTATTTGTTTGAGATATTCATCTATACTATCTATAATAGTATATTATTAGTATATAGAATGGAGTTTATTCCTTAATATATATCTTAATTAGGTATATACGCGCGTGTATATATATGATCTTTATATACTGTTGCCAGACACATGGCACTGATTTTTTCCACTTGCGCGTTCTTGAGTTTTCCTGCTTTTTTTTTAATAAAAGTTGGCAAGGAGGGAAATTACTCTAGGTAATTTCTACCTAGGATCTGGACCATGAATGGAACCCGAGCCCTGTTTCATGTGACTCGAACCCGAGCCCTGTTTCATGTGACTCGAACCCGAGCCCTGTTTCACGGGCCTCTGTTTTTGTTTTTTTTTCCTAATTACTTTAATATAATTTAATTTTACTCTGAAAAATATTCTTGTACGACCTCGTCTATTTTTTTTATATCTATGTATGTATCTACATACATACATACATACATACATACATACATACATACATACATACATACATACATACATACATGGATTATGTATGTAAGTGTTTTTGATATCACACGTCTGAATTACTTCCCAAACACAGAAGCAAAACTAAATCCCATTAAATTATGCTCAAAATTAGCATCTGGGATTTTTTTTTTGGGGGGGAAGTCTCTTCAGGGCTTACCCCCCCCCATGAACCCTTGCCTCCACCCCCTGCAAATTCGGGTAATAAATATCACTTACTCGTAATAACATTATTGCTACCACTAGTAAGTACTACTAAAAAAAATTGTTATTCTGGGTTGAAGAAATTTTCATGGTTTATAACGTTTTTATGAATTTTTTTTTGGGGGGGGGGGGGGGGGAGACGAGGGCAGGGGGCTGAGGGATGAGAGAGAGAAAATGGAGATGGGGTCGAAGAGAGAGAAAGGGGATGGGGTTGAAGAGAGAGAATGGGGAGAAACGAGGGAAAAACAACAGACCGACGTGGAAAGAAATAAACACATAACACACAGATTTTATTTTCTGGAAGCAATATTGAGGAAATTGTTTGTATGAAAGTAAAATGAAAGTAAATATATAAATACAAGAAAAAATAACAACCACACACACACACACACACACACACACACACACACACACACACACACACACACACACACACTTTGTGTATATCAATTCAAGGCGGATATTGGCGTAGGTTAGTATGAAATTGCCTTAATTTATGAGTTTTTATAAGAGTGTAGCTGAATATTGTGGACGCGTTAAAGTAAAGGAAGCAATATGAAACTCAAACTTCACTAATGTAACCAACCTGTAATCAAAACTGATGAAAGAACAATTGTAAAAATAGGCTAGAGAATGTATTTTCAAAACAAATTAAGTTGATTAAAGACAAATATTAACCCCAGGGCTGAATGGTCGGAATCATAGCCGGAGCCGGAGCCGGAGCTTTCAATAAAATTTACCATCTCCGCAGCACAGATTAACGAGCAGCCGGAACCGGAGTCG
>JABUQX010036329.1:0-10000 GCA_015478945.1 Trachelipus rathkii | reverse complement strand
TATAATAATATATATATATATATAAATATAGATATTATATTATATATATATTATATATTAATATATATATATAAAATGCTCAGCTTCGTTTCAAACTTTCAAAACGCTGTGTAACTGACATGCAAACCTTTATTGCACTAATTCTGAATTTCCCTCACTCTGGTGGAAATTGGTAGACTTTTGTTCTATTGCCTCACCGTATATATAATAATATTATATATATATATATATATATATTTATATATAAAAATAGTATATATATATATATATATATATATAGTGTATATATATATATATATATAATATGGTGAGACTGGTTTAAAACTACAATCATATCTCAAAAGAAACTACAATAGCTACAGGAAAAAGAATACATTGTTGAAATCCTGGTAAATTTATCGTTTTAAGTGTTAAAACAAAAAAAAATCATTATCTCAAAAAAATACAATAGCTACAGCGAAAAGGAATAATTTTTTGGAATCCTTGTAAAATCTTAGAAAAGTAAAAAAACATAAAATTAAATAAATAAAATAAATATTGGCTTTTTTTTTAGGAGCATTGGACATAGTATATATATATATTATTTGTAAAGTATTGTAGGGGGCTCGAGCCGACGGGAACACAGGGGCTGACGTTTTCCATTACCCCGTAGGGGAGGGGGAGGAACCCCCGCGAACCCAAATACCAAAGAGCGGGGGTTCCGGAAGACCCTCCCCGGAGGGGGAATTTAGTCCTACCCCGTAGTTCCCCGGAAGGCCGAGAGACCCCGACTCCTGCCATCCGTGCGGTATACCCTTCGGGTATTCTTAGTTAAAAAAAAAGCAAAATTTTAATAGAAAAGTCTATTTATTTAAACAGTAACCTAATTAAAAGGTCTCTAATAGCTCTCTAATTCATTTTACTATAATATTAACAATAATTTGTTTTTTTATTTTGTTGTTTTTTTATTCCACACTGTAAAAATTTTACCAGATCCAAAAAAATGATATTCCTGTTTCCGGTAGCTATTGTAGTTTTGAAAGATTTTATTTTTTTTACTTTTCCGCACTAAAATGTTACCCGAGGATCCAACAATGTATTCCTTTTTCCCTGTATCTAGTGGAGTTTTTGAATATGAGAATGTATACAATCATTTAAATTCTATCATATACATTATATATATATAGTATATATATATATTATATATATATATATAATATATATATATATAATATATAATATATATATATATATTATATTTATATATATATATATCATAAGTTAAGCTTCTAGTTTTTTATTTATAGAAAGTGGTATAGATATTTGATGAGTATATATATATATATAGAATAATTATGTTAACAATATATATATTATGATTTGTAAATATAATTAGTCAAGAGGTAAAGTAAAGTTAAAATGTAAATGTACTTATTTTTTTATTATAATAAATTACATATAAAGTTATCTTAATTTATTTTAACCTGAATATTAATGGTTATAGTGTTAAGTATATGTGTTATAGGTTCAGGTGATGGCCTTGTGTGATGTATGATGTGCTGATTGATGTATTGTGTATGTTGATGATGTAGATGAGTGTGGTGTGTAGAATTAATGGGTCAAAGTGATTATTTTTTAATGAGGAGAGAGTGTGTGTTAAGTTTGGTTATTCAATTTTGTGTTGGTTAGTGTGTGGATTGTGTGTTATGAAAGATAGGTGGGGTGGAAAGGTGATGGTGTGATGAATGGGAGAGTGTTTTATAAGTGGATGATTTGTTTGTTGAAAATGAGAGTTTGAGCAGTTAGAGGAGATAGAGGGGTGTGGGGGTTTGGTAGTGAAGTTAGTTATGTGAGTCGGTGGTGTGTGTGTTGTTATGATTGTGTAGTGTGCGTTGGGTTGTTTATTTGAAATGTTTGTGGGTATGGTTAGTAGGTTGTGATGTAGGGTGGTGTTTTGGTGTGTGGATTGTGTGGATGAATGCGTGTAGATTTTGTTGGTTGTGGAATATTATGTTGGTATTGTTATGTGATTTAGTAGCTGTGCTCTTGTTCTGAATGAAAAATAAATGTATTGATTCTCGCCAAAAAGTTTACGATAGGAATATTATCCAGGGTGTCATGTTAAACGGAACATAGCGGAATGAATCAGTTGACAACATCGCCTGTTAGACAAAATTAGGCTGTGGTGTGAAGCAGTTTTAAAGATCTCTGCTTCCATATCTCTGTGGTGGTGAGTAAGCATCTGGATTTTAATTTAAATCCATATAGGGTGCTCATTAGGTTTTGGTGGTGAATAGTTGTTGGTTAGAGATATTGTGTGAAGTATTTGTGGATTCATGAGAAATGGGTATGGAATATTGGAATTAGAGAGTATAATCCTTATGAGTGGTGGCTGGCTAGACATGGGCAGTGTCTGTCGTGGTTTGGCAGAGGAGTGAGGTGCTATAGGGGTTAGTAGTGCCGCGTGTTGTGTGTTGTGAGCGCGGTAGCAATATATCCTATGTATCGTCGAAAGGCAGAGGAACCGATATCGGTGTGGGTGTTTGATGGCGCCTTCGAATAAAATACTTTCCTAGTGTTGAGCATATGTGTTTAACGGGAATGTCTGATGGTTCCTGGGCTTTTTTTTGATCTGTCATATTTTCTCTTGGTTCGTGATGTTAATGTTTGGGTGTGTTATACTATATATATTATAGTTCATGTTTCGAGGTTATTATAGGTGGAGCTTGGTTGGTGAAATTCCTGTATATAGGTATTTTGAGCACCCTCTAGCAGAATGCACGTGCAAACTAGTACATGGTTTTAAGCAAACACCCTTCTATGATTAATTAATTAAAATTTTGCTGTCATCTCGAACCTTATCCCATGAATGTTGGATGGTTCATTACCAACCGTCACTAGGTTCTGGTAAGAAGAAATGAATATACATATTTCTTAACCAGTGGATTAGAGTTATATTATCTAATTATCTAGGCTTTGGAGAACAAACCATGTCTTTCGGTTATCTAACTGCATGTTTGAATTATTGCTAGCAGTCCTTGCTGGAGGTGTTGTTGATGGTGGGTGTGTCGATTCTTAGAGTGCCGGAGCCGTTGCGTTTGCTAGAAGCATGATTGAGGAGTATGAATGATTTGAGAGTGAGGAGGAGAGATGATGGATCTTCGGAGTAGAGGAAGATGATGATAGAGTATGTAGATGCATAGAGATGATTAGGAGTAGTATGAGACGGAGAGTGTAGAGAATTTAGATGTTTATCAATTAGAAGTAGTTCTGTCTAGGGGTCATTTGTTGGCCTGTTTTTAGATGTGTTATGAAATATTGAGTATTAACTTAGTGTGAATTCACAGTTCTTGTAAACTAAATTAGAATATTAACATATAAAAGGTCTTACTGATAGTATCGCAATTTGGTATTGTGTGTCATGGTCTACGAGGGGGTAGCAGATAGCTGAGTTCATAAATCCCGGTTTGCTCTCGCGAGAGGTGGTCATGGTGATTAGAGGTTACTACGTATCTTGGTGAGTGTATATCGATGTGAGATAATAGTCTATTCGTTCTTTTTTGTATTTTACCATGGCGTGGAGACCGACCGGGGTGTGAGACTCTCCCCTACTAGATGTGATAGTATTGTGTATAAGATGTATGTGAGTATGATGAGATAGGTCAGTTAGTGTATATATATATATATATATTTATGTGATATGTTTTATATTGTTGTGATATATTGTGAGGAGTATGTCCTAGGTATGATGAGTAGTATTGCGGATTTATTGTAATTATTAATATATATATATGGTGTAATTATTTTCTTAGTGAGGTTATATATATTTGGTTATAGAGGTAGTACGAGTTCGGGGGCTATCTATATCCTTCAGCACTGTCTCCCCCTTAGCTCCAAAAGTATCTCTTCTGTCTTTGTGTTGTAGCTTAGTGTGGGGGGGGGGGTATTATTTATATGGGGTGGCTGGGGTAAGGTGATAGTAGGCGAGCGTAGCATGTACTGAAACAGAAAAGTAGTAGAAGAATATGAACGCAAGTCGAAAATACCGATGCTATGCAGGTGCGTTACCGCTCCCTGTTTAGTAACACTTTGTTGTAGCAGTGGAAGGGAATACTCGCCTGCGAGTCAGAAAGATATCCTACTAGAGTCTGTACGTGGGTGGATCGTGCGAACCGCTCACTATGTGTGTAATCTCTTCAATGTAGGGGTTTGTATTGCATGCATGCGAGTCAAGGTATGCTACAACAGGTACCCCGCCTCAACATATAGAATTTAATTACTCTTTCCATCTGTTCATTCGTACTTTTGCTTCTTGATTTTATGCATCCTTTCTTCTCGTCTCTTTTTCTGTGCTCATGAAACTCGCTATATTTTATCGATTGTTCTTTCTTTCTCGCAGGGCGAGCTTTTTTATTGTTGTCCCTTGTCATAAATCTTGATCCTGTAAAATATTCCATCTTATTTCTAATTCTATAGTCTCCCTAAATCAGGTCGTAATTGATTTATTATTCCCAGCACACGTCACCACTATACATGCCACTTATACATCATATATCACTCCAATCTTATCAATCCATCCTCTGCTCACTATAATGGCCCAAATCACACCTAAATCATATGAATATCATTTCATTTACATAATTTGTTAGTTTATATAAGTTATTGCATAAAATGCAATTTCTTCTAATTTATTATACATAATTCTATCTCTAAGCAACCTAACCACACCCCTAAGATTGCTATCTGAACACATTGTCCTATAGATCTATACCTCTTACTCCAGACCAGGTTTCACTTCTATATATTAATAGAGTTAATTATATGGTGATAAGCAATCAATTAAACTTTGCATGTTAAAGGACCTCTAGTGCATCATCAAGACTTTATATGCTCACTTTTTTACATCGAACCTAATAGGATTATTAGTTGCTCCAGCCTGCACTTGACCTACCAATTCATCAACTTTTCCTACTGGACACTCTTTGCTCTATCATATTCGTGCCGTTTTTTTATATAATCCAAAATATAGTTTCACTAAAAAATTATTAAAACTCAGGACACATTTAGTTCCTAGTTGACTTACTCATCCAACTATTAAATACACTCCTAACAACCAATGGAATCTGTCATCCACTTCACAACCATTTAATACCTTGCTTCTATATCTACGTTTTACTTTCAATTCCTCTCATTTACACACTACTGATCCAAAGAATCCCCTTCTTGGCCAATCTCAATCTTACATAAATACTAACCAGTAATAAATTTCGCCACACCAAAGTCAAATCATCACGCATTTATTAATGAGTTTAGGGGCACCTCACTCTCTTCCATCTACTTATCAATTCTGATACACTTTTTCCCTGCCACCTCCATTTCTAATTTCTTTCACTACCCCCATGTCATTTACAAATGAATAAGAACCAAGGAGACAATATCACATCCCCTGCCCCCCAATCCTTATTTATAATTACTTAGTTTATATGGTAAATCAATCTCTTTGCTGTCTCCATTTATGTGTGAATGCATGAGCGTGTAGTCAGTTACTCTTCTCTATCGTGATGTTGTGACTTATTGTTATCTCTTATTTTCAGAGAGCTTATACCTACCTTAACCGTAGCACGACTTTAGTGTACTTACAACACTGTCTCACTAGAGCTTCTCCGTTGGGGCTATTATCCTAATCATACGCTTGTTGCAATCGCATAGAGAATCCTATAATAACAAGTTTATTCTCTCCTGCTTTTCTTTCTTCTCAATCATGGTTGTGTCTCAATGTTAAAACATTTGATCCACATCATCCTCTATCAATCCTAAACTACCTTAGTTGCTTCTATCTCATATCCTAAGTTCCCTTTCAGTTTACGTTTAGTGTATCAATGCGTCATAATATTCGACCCAATTCTATATCTGACCAGGTTCCATATTCTTCCGTGTACTACACTTCAACATTATTTCAACTAACTTCGTCTCCTATGTTCCGTATAAGGTACATTACTGCTCTTCCTCCCAATCCCTCGGATTATTAACCCTCCAATGAAGCTATTGTACACAACTTCCAATTCCATCAATCACCCACCATCTCGCCTCCATTTCTGATCATTTCACCAGTTATTTTCATCTATACTTGCAGATTTACCATTCTTCAGATTCTTACCCACTCTACCCATTACCTTTCCTTTCGGTATCTTAAGACCTTCTATATCGTCCCTAAATTACCTGTACTTGGACAACAATCAAACCCACACTATCACACACATCATCACTTTCATCTCTTTCGATACTGCCAATTGTTGATGCAAATTTTTCGATGTGATCCTGCTTCCACTTTCTCGCGTCATTCTATCTCGAGTATCATCAATTACGATGAAAGTCTGCCCATCTCTTATTGCATCTAATATTCTAAGCAGATTCCCCTTATATTCTCATTTCCCTAACCTTTCCTTCGCTTCCTTTCCGAAGAGCGTTCATATTCTTGTAATCGGTACACCCATTTTCTTTTTTTATTCTTCCTGTTCTCCAATTACTTTTTTCATCTTTTTACTCAATCTCTTTTTTTCTTACTACTTTATTAACATTCTTTTTATGTTATTCCTTTTTTCATCGGTTCACAATTATTAATTTACTCATAGATACTATCTTTTTTGAGTAACTTCTCATATCAGTGGCTTTAGTACATTTCAAACCACGCTTTCTTTTTTACTTTTAAACGCTGTGTCAATCACTCTTCTTCATATTCTCACACACTCACTTAATGTTAATCATTCTTTTACTTCTCTATCTTTACAATATCACACATCATACTTCTTTTGCACTGAACTAACAACACGCTATCTCCTTCATTTGCATCCAGATTTTGTTCATTTTCATACTATGTTCACTTCAGAGGTTAATTAGATTTTTGCTCATTATTGCCTCTTTTAATATTAACTATCCTTATACCTTGTTCCAGCTATTAACTTTCTCTACTCTTCAATTCTACCCCCTTTCCTTCCTTCATCGCCTTATCCTTCTTCCATCCAATGCCCCACTATCTATACTGCTAATAGATGCATTGTTATAAAGAACATAATGATCCTGGATCAATCCATTCTACCAAATCTCCTCATCTATTTATTTAACCATCCAGAGACGAATAAATCTTTCAAACATCTCATTCTTTCCACCATACTACTAAATTTCCAACTTTTTTAATAACTATTTCACTTCTGATACCACTTGTCTACCTCTACCAATACTAGTTTATACTTTATTAACATTATTTGCTGGCAGTTTAACGCGTTAAACGCTTTAATTGCCGTCATATTATTTTAGCTGTTAATTGTTTTTTTTTCGTTCAGCTTTATAAATACGCTTTCGATTATAATTTCGATATTATAGAACGACTATTTTAACGAGTTTATCTATTGATGAAATTAATCGTTAAATATAAGTGTGATTAAGAGAGTTATTCCCCTAGCGATTCTTAACGTTATCTTAATTTACATGTAGTATTATGAAAATATGTTTCTTATCAGATTTTAAAATTGTTTTAGATTCAGTTGATATTTCGGATAAACAGAAATAAAATAAACTTTTTATTGTCAAATGGATCTCAAAATTAGTGTTATTATATATTCTAAATTATTATCACTGGCTTATTTATCCCTTTATAATAAAATTTTCCGGACATGTTTATCTTATGCTGTATTCTCATTTTTTCTTATTGGTTTCGTCTGAAGAAATAAATAAATACGATAGGACTGTGCCCTTCTAAGAGTCATTAAACTTCTTTCGTCGTACTTGAACTTGCTTCTTATTTAATTAGGCTATATAAGTTAAAAATATATGATAAGTATCACTTAATTATGTCGTTGTGAATTTTATAATAAAAGTAATATATCAGATATTTTAGATATATAATACTGCAGAGTTGGTGAGATCTAATTATTGTTATTACTATTCCTATTAATATATTACTTTATATATATGTAATTAATTAATTTAAGCTATTTTATCTGAACATTTAAGATAGTAATTCTTTTGTCAAAGTCGGCAAAAGTTCAGTTCTGTCTTATTGTACTCACGCGATTCCGCAACCTGGGGGTTACTGCCATCCTGTTGAGTTACTGTCGTTGAAGGATGCGTTTCTGGTATCTGTTTTGATATAAAGTTACATTTATTGTATGTTGAATGGCGAAGAAAACACCAAAAAAACAAAGGAATACCACTCACCACTTTGATCATATCGCGGATACGCATTTGTCGTCCCCTCACATTAGTATATTATTAAGCGCTACTTAGAAACTTGTATTTCAAGATGAATTATTAATATTATGAACTTTATGTTAGATATGTGTCAGAATGGTAGTTTTAAAGTTTCTGTATGCTGTGAGAGTGGTTAGACTATTTATATAATAATGTAAATATAATTGCAAAGTCAAAAATAAATCTAGTAATAGTGTCATTAAATTTAAGTGATCTTTGATTTATCTTATGTTAACCCTGTTGTAGAGAATCAAGTGTTAGCTACCTCTGAGCATATATTAACAACTGTTTGCATGGATAGTGTGGGTGTGGTGGGTGTGGCGAGGTACAATGCGTGATAGCCTAATCCATATGGGTACAGGAAAGCGAAATATAGGTTTGGGTTATTGGGGCGGCAGCAGCGATGTCGAAAGCCTAAATTATTATAAGTCTGATAGGTCTAGACTGAATATCGATTATATATAGGCTGTTAGGGGATATTATTCATAGTATTATTAATTATTATTATTATTGTATTTATTTATATTATTAATTGAGAAAAATGCTTATTATTATTGTTATTGTATATTATTATATTATTATTATTATTATCTTATATTATTATATTAATTTTATTTATTATTATATAGTTATTATTATTATATTTCTTGCAATTTTATTAATATTTGTTATAGAAAATTATGAATAAATTTATTACTATTCTTAACATATTAATTGAAGACGTGTTAACGTTAACGATTAACGTTAATGCATTCTCTGTATCAATTTTATTTTACCTAGAACGCTTATTTAATGATTAACGCTAACCGTTAATTTTTTTTTTAGTTAATCTCCCTAGATTCCATTTTCTACGATAAATATTTATCACCATTATACGTGTTCCCACCTTAGCTATTAATACTCTTGTGTTTAAAGAAAGTATATTACTCACACACATATCTCTTATTATCCCACGGATAATCAATTCAAACTTATTTTCTCTACTCATTCTCATTTATCTTCCGACACCCATAAGTCTATCCTGTTATATTCATTCTCATTTTTTGTATCAACTTATCTTAACTAATTTGGTCATAACCAACACATCAATCTAAAGATCCTATTCAGCCGTTTCCAGAAATTCTATTCAGATTTATCCCATAGTAATAATCTGAACTCTCTTAATCAACATTACCTCAGAGTAGACCATATCTCTACAACCACACATACCTTGAACCTTTTCAATACGTCTTTAATAATTTAACCTTAATTATATAATCTAGTACTCAGCTCAAACATCTACTCATAGTCTCATTGTACCACAGGTCATCATCAGAATTGCAACTCCTTCTCTTCCCCTCTCATTCCTTTTCTCATCATCACTTTTAATGTTAACATAGCACATTCACACTCACACTTACTCATTTTCACCGTTTCTTTATCATTTCTTTTGTAATTTCAAGCCATCAAAGCGAGCAAATCAAAATGTTTCCTATTTTCTAAGTTATACATAATGTATAGCCTCTTCATTCCTCTTCTGTCCTATCAATTATATGTATTCCTCTTCACTATATTGTTCAGTGTACGCGCATACGATCATACTTTCGCTCAAAGATAGAAGGTAACTGTTACCATCTACGAACCTTCTCCGTGAGGGCATTGCATTAGCGGTGAATTCCTGGCAAATTGAGTAAATAGGTAGTGGTGACAACCTAAGCGCAGACTACCCACTGTCCCTTTAGTCGCCTGCTACGACACGAGCAGAACAAGGATTATGTACTCTGCCTGCGTGCGC
>JABUQX010036328.1:20000-53462 GCA_015478945.1 Trachelipus rathkii | reverse complement strand
TTAAAGTATGCCATCGTGTGTGCGGACGTTAAGGGGGAGAAAGCGCTTTGTCCCCTTCTGTCCCATACGTCGACTCGAACCTCCTAAAAAGGATATAATGGCAACAGGAAAAATATAATATTTTCTCCAAATCGTAAAAAATATAAAGTGTTATTTTGGCATCTTTTCGCCTCGCAGACTAATCCATTTTTTCAAGGTCATCCAGAGCGTTAAGCACTTTCACGGTCTGAGACTGATGGTTATACTATACAGCTGTTAACGGAGGGTCATATTAAGTATAATACTTAGAATAAAATAAAATTTTTTTTTAAAGTTTTTCTTCAGATAAATTACGTTGACCTGAAAATTCAAAAGAGTGTTATTCATATTTGCTCATCCCTGTAGTACTGATGTAGTTTTCATAGTCCATACATATTGGCCGGTTTGAACACTTACACGGGATGCTGCACCTAATTTTGGATAATGGTATATGTCGAGACAATATTATCTATAATCTGGAACAGGTATGTTTGAGACATACTGATTAGAACTTACGATATTGAGGCTAATCTATAAACTTTAGGGGTTCATGATATAGGTCAATATATAAATATGTGAATATATGTTATGACGATATTAATATAGTATATATGAAGATCAGAAAGCCCCTATAAATAATATAAAATAATGTGGCTTAAGGTTTATTATGTTAATCATATAATATAGTGTTAATATATCTATTATTCTCATACTAGTATATCATATATACTATTGATTTATTGAGTACATAGTATCTGCAGCCTACATTAATATCTAAACTATTAGTTTAATATAAGAGCTATCGATGGTAATATTTAGGTTAGGTATAGATATACATATTTTATTTTTATTTTAGTGAATAATCTTTGCCTTAAATTTAATTAAGATTGTAAATTATTATATTTTAGTTATCATTTGTAAATATTGTAGTTAAATATATATTTATTACCCTAGGAGTGCTTAATTATTAGGATTATTGCCATAGATTGAAAGTAGTGATATATAGTTTTGTGATTTAGTAGCGGGTTTAGACTTTCGGAACGTACTACTGAATAGAGGTATCATAATTATCATATCCACCTTAGTGGCTTCATTACTTAGTCCTTATATTGATATAAATATATATTTTCTATATGGTTTACTTATAATACATGAGCTGAATAACTTATCTCAGTACCTGTCAATAATATATATACATAAGAAATTGATTATAATGATATAGTACTTAATTATATAAGTCTTACCTTATATATATCTAGAGGAAATTAATCTACTGTTCCTAATAATGATCGAGAATAAATATAGGTTTATATCTAATATTGTTAATTATTATTACTGATTACATATATTACGATCTTTTTGTGAGTCGAGCGGTATTAAGTAGCTCTCAGTACCATATATAAATTTATTTATAAGATATTCATAATTATTATTACCAGGTAGATTGTGTATCTTCAAATGTGAGTGAGGATTATGAGGCCTCTATTAGAGAATGCTACTAATAATATAAGTATTTATTCATATAATAACTTTTTATATATATAACTTAGTAGTTATGGATATATTTAGTTATAAATTTAAATATTGAGATATTATATTATTGATATAATTCATTATATTAATCTATGTGAACTCGTTTATATATATTCTATATAATAGATTATTTATTTAATTTAGTTTTACATGATATTATTCCTAAAGATGATCAATATTTATCTTACTATTCTATACCGCTCAAATTATATTTATTATATATTAATTATAAAATGTTATATCATTATTATAATATTCTAAGCTAATGCAGGAATATATGAGTAAATATACTTAGAAAATTTAAATTAAATAATAAAAGATTTTAGGGATATTTTTATATATATAATTATAACCTCTACAATTTATTAATCAATTAAATATATATTTATATCTATGTAGTGTAAATATACAGCTAAAAAAGTGTTTTACTGAGTAAAATATAATATTACAATATAATATCATAATGAAATATCTAAATGAATGATTAACTATAATTAGTATATTATAAGAAGTTGTAAAATAATATATGGGTAAGTATATTGATCTTCATATTGTACTAGGTGAAAATTGCATTTTAAATCACCTTTGGAATCACCGAGAAGAAAAAAAATATTACTATTATGTCTATCAAAAAAAAATTCTTCACGTGTAGAATTCAGGAAAAGTTATAAGAAGAGAGCAGATTTTCTGTGGCATTTGCGAGCGTCAGAGAGTGGCACTCTCACTTCTAAACGAAGAAGTTCTTCACTTTCTCATTTGATTTGTCAATTTTCTTTCCAAACGGAAGTAAATTTCTAGCGAAATCAGGAATTTTTCTTGCATCCAAAGACGCATTGCTGATTTTTCGGATCTTCACATTTTTTCTCTTTCTATACTCACTCTCTTCTGACTTGAATTTGTGAACGTACACGCAGGTGCAATATAGGCTTAAAAATAATGTTTTTTATAAAAATGCTATATTCCCAAGATATGTTTCGAAAACAACACTAGTTAGTTATCTTCGAAATTATTATATGTCTAATATTGTTCACTCCAATATGAGATGATGGAGTAGAAATATGATATTATTAGAGTGTTCGCAGCTCCAAGCAACATTATCACAGTAAAGTTTATTGAGAAATTTCTATTTCTCTGTTTACTTGATCATTTGATTGTGACGTCACGATAGAAAGCGAGAGAATAGGAATGTTGTGATCCTAACTCGTTTGATCTAGTTCCGAGACTATAGTTTTTTTTTTTAAAACACAGTACAATATAAATTGATTTACCCTATATATAAATTAAATATATATATTAATACTATATATATTTTTCTTTTTTTTTTTTTTTTTTATTATTTTATTGGATTTTATATTTTGTCAATTACATATATATATTAAGTTTATATTATATAATAATCTAATTGTTTACCTATATGATAAAAAATATAAAAAAAAAAATTTATAAGTAACTAAAATAAAAAATATTTTAAAATAAATTTTGGCACCTTTAACTAATAAAATGTTCAGAATAATAAACACAAATGTTACCCTATATATGAGTAGGAGGATAATTGCTATGAAAGTGCTGTAAAATTACATTTCATAGGACCAGCATGAAAATAAACTCAAATTCAATATACATTTTTTCCTTTCATTATTAATGACTCATTTTCATTGAAATTCTAAAATCATCACAGAAAATATAAACTAGTTATTATATGAGAGGGGCAAATAAAAAAATAAAAAATATACATATTGGTGTTTATATATATATATAAGTCCCAAAACGTGAGTATAATGCGTAATATTCCTAGTATAATATATAAATTTTATAATTATCCATTTTATATTAGGGGGAGGGAATGAATTGAATAGTATTATGCATTAAACCCCTATATATATATATGAAGCACCACTACAAAATATGGGTAACACTTGTACCCCCTTATATTAAGTGAGGAAAGGTTGGAAAAATCAAATAATAAACGCTTGACGGTAGTTAATACTTTATTATATTATTTTTGGGTTTTGGGTTTAGGGATTACTTAAACAGTATTTGTAAATATTAAAAGACTAATCATTTAATTTAATTATATAAAAGAGACATATAAACATAGAAACATGAATATTAGTAGTGATGACTTTCATATTTTGTGTGAGCACTCAAAAATTGCTATTTTAACCATATATTATTAAATTCACTGCAAATAGATATTAATATTTGATTTCTCTTTTCATAATGTATTCAAGAATTATAATAAAATAACATTAATATATTTTTTTATAATTACATTTTATAATTATAATATAAATATAATAATAAAAATAATATATATATAATTAAATAATTAAATATAATATAATAAATTAATAATCAATTAAATGAATTAAAATTAAGTATATACCATATATGAATTCATTATAGTATACTTATACCTTCACGGATTTTTAAAGCATAATATGGTATAAATAAAGATATATATGAAATTTGATGAGTGCATAGAATTTACCATTTTTAATATAAACTCTCTGAATAATAAATTCTTGTTAAGCAAAAAATTTCTAATATATTAAGAAAAATTATTAATTCCCTAATACCAGGACTCAATGTATTAATATATTATTATATGATACGAAGCAATTACAGATATGGTTTATGTTCGCTTTGATTCCTAATCAATCTAATTAAGATCAACCTCTCTCCAACATTCCTTTAACTTTACAATTTCTGTCGTTCCATCCTCGCGTCTCAGTATCAATCTTGAGTGAGAATTCCTACTGTAAATATCAATTTTAGTGTTCTTTCATTTCTGTGTGGTAAGATAAACGCTCTCTGTGTGCCCATCTATTAGGCTCTTCCCATTTTGATTATATGTTCTGCATGAGCTCGTGTTCTCTACACTAAAGGGCGTCGGCAGTACATTAATTGATCTTGCAAATTTCTCGCCATCCGGCTCACGTGGGGGGCTCCAGATCAATTTATCCCTGAATCGAGCACGGAGAAAGGGTGGAGAGTCATTTATTCAGCTACAAACTGTAATGTAGGATTCAGACCCACTCTTTCTTCATCAAGGAGAAAATAATTACCTGCGTCGAAGATTATTTATGGTACATGTATGGTGGCGCATAGGTCCTTAATGATACGAAGCTGTATCCGATCTCGTGTGACTCTACTCCTGTGTCTGAATAGTTCCATGAGCATTGAGAGTGAGCGTCGCTTTTAGAGTGAAGCCTCTTATAATGACGCTTCAACACCACCTGTTTCCACACCCTCAATGTGGTGGTCGATAACCTACGTCCATTCTACTTATCGAGGTGTGTACTTATGAGTTTGGAGCTATATAAGAGATATCTTCTGAGTGGGGACGATCACCACAATAACACAAATCAGGTGTAATCACTGATTCCTGGTCGCTACCAGCGATCGAGGAACTGAGGAGATTACGCTCATAGGGGTAATTTGTGGCAGTACAACCGTCAAAATAGATTGTATGGGAATGCACAGTTGGAGGGCAATCTGGGCAACAGAAGACTCCAATTTCCATCAAGCAGGTGGCTTGCCGCCCACAGGTCAATTTATTTTAGAAGCCAAAGCAAAGAAATGGATTTCCAACCATCTTCAAATATCTTTCACATTGAGCATTTCCAGTTTGGTTCTTTATTGATTTTATGTACGTAAAGGGCACTACTTCCTACTGAGAGTGAGACTCCTCGCGTGCTTCGAAAAGAGAGAAACTGCACTCATCAGCAAAAGACATAGAATGCTAGAACCACGATCCGAGTGCTACGTAAAGCAGGCAAATGCCAGTTAAGGCGTGGATATATTTCTTAGAAACTTTAACAAGATATTATCACTGTATTATGGGCGCAGATCTAATATCAAGTTTCCCGACACTGTAGGAATGGTGCAAAGGGATAAAAGCGAATTAGGTTCCCATGGTTTCGTCAGGGTTTCGTGCTAATTGGAATCCATCATATTATGTGTGATTGATGAGACTCTCGAAGAAGTATTAATGGTGCGCTAATTTAAGAAGTCTATCTTCCACAAAAGATCGAGTCCATCACGGGGTATATGTCCTATATCGCAGCCCTGAATAAGAGTGCGTGAATCGGCCTTGCGGGTCTATTGAAGAGAAACTTGCGGTTTCAAATCCAGCTAACACAATACATTTCACAGTTCCTCGATAACTCGTTTAATTTTCATCCATGTGAAGTTGGTAAGATATCATTGCGACTCCTCCTTAGTATCAAGATGTAGACATTCTTTAAGGAGACTAGCTCAGGGGTGTCGACCACCCTATCAACCCTGTGGTAGTTCATTAAATCAGATACAGAAGCAGCAGAACAAAAAAGCTCTACTCATTGCAGCTTCGCCAGCAATATTTAACTTTCCCAGGTCGATGTAGTAAATTCATATTTGGTAATGACTCGGATTTCAGTACGCCATCAGGCATAATTTTTTCATTCTTGAATTTTTCCTTTGTGGTTCTGACTTATTAGCATGTACGATATCGACCGCTGATCAGTTATATAATTTAAAAAGGTCTTGCTAACAGGAAATGTCTTCCACTGTCCCTAATCAGCTTCAACAATAGCAGTAGTACACTCCTTCTCAAAGAGAACAATTGATTTTTCTCCGAGGAGTTCAGAGTGCGAGAAAAAAAAAAGCTACTGGCCGTCCTTCCTGTTGCAGGACTGCTCCAATACTGGTTCAGATGCATCCGTCTTTCACTGTGAATTCTAGAGTTTTCCTTGAGTATGCATTTTTCAAACCAGAGCAGTTTAATTTAATTTCCGGAAAAAAAAAAAGTATTCTTCTCTCATTGTATAGGTGTGCTGTCAATGACGGCAGCCTTGAGAAAGCACATCACCGTTCTCGCGAGAGAGAATAGATACAGCTATTGACTAGGGAGGCGCCGAGATTTTTTTTCATTGAGAATTTGGGAATCCATTTTGTCATAACAGCAAATCAAACGCTCCAAGAATTCCTACTTCCAATGACTTTTTATACTCACTAGTGGCATCATTGGTAAGCCACCGTGAGTAGTACGTGGCACTGAGAAAAGCGTATGCTGAGTGCACTCAGTGTACGACTAATTCCGCATGAGGTCTGTATCTTTATATTTTCAACCTCTCAGAGCGTACCTAGACACATATAGAGATCGTTTGACAGAGAGAGAGATATATTTTATACAAATTGAGGTGGTGAGAGCATACCAAGTCTTTCAATGGCTCTTGAATTCGCTGCTCTAATCGGGGAAAACAAATAGAGTTCTGCTGACATAAGATAATACGATACATGGTATGTGATTTTACTATCTATCAAATATGCAAGGCAGAGTGTGGATTATACGAAGGGTCTATGCTCACTAAATAGCTATACCAAAGTGTCTAAATCATGAGCGTATGGTCTGGCAATAAATTATATTCTCAATCGCATAAGACTTGAGGAGGATAAGAGGCTAAATCCATTCTCGGTGTACCGCTCTATTATAGGAAGTGTAAGGAAGACTGTGCGTGATGAAGAGTCAGAAAAGTTGAGTCTCTTCATCTAAATTTTTCATATCCAACTTTCCCCAAGGCTTATCATATTATGTATCTCTTAATATTATCTTATCATAAGTCTATGATGCAGATGTGTAGAGATATCCTAATTGTATATTATATGTGGTACTGTTATATCTTGTACAGAGTATTCCCACACACAGAGGCTTAATTGTTGATTTAATAGTGCATATTGTTTATTTTTAGAGCCAAGGTGTGGTGAGAGATGATTTGTGCATAGGTGTGTATATTTGAGCCAGACGACTTATTATTGTTATTTAATTCTGATTTCACTCTACGTTATGTGATTGAAATAAGTCTTGAATAGTATCGTGATAGGTAGAGTTTTATCCTTTCACTAGGACTAACATCTTCTTCCATAATATCTTTGAGCTTTCTTTCTCTTTTAGGTGATTTCTCTTTGTGAGGTTATATTTATCTTCTTGTTCCCTTTTATATATAACTTCTTTTATTCTCTCTAATTTTTATATGTAAGTTGAGACAGAGTGAATTAAGTGTAGAGAAATGAGTATGTCAATCTATTGAGGCTTAGACAATACATGTGATGATATAAATGTTCTGACACAGATATCGTGATGGTGATCGGTGCAATTGTCTTAATTTTAAAGGAGAGTCAGCCCTACCAAACCTATTAGAAATCTCTATAGTGGTGCCATGTAGTGAGGGGCAAGGACCGGGGAACCATTGGTTCTTTTACAATACACCTATATCGTGAGAGTGAGATAATAATGATTCTTACGAGAAGAAGGTAGTGACGCCCTATGAGCATATGTTACATTGGCACATGTCTGAGAGATATATTTTATAGTCAGAATCCTCACATCTATATTGCTGTTCCAGAGATTTAAGTGTCTAGATCAAAACATAACAAATGCAATTCGCTCACAGCTTTTTTAGTAACTGGAGGTAGCACTAATTAGTTTATTCCATGGGACTCCAACATACTAATGAGGTCAAACCTGAAGGCAGTGCTGTTTGATAACTAACAGCTTGAGTGAGTACAAGTAAATTTTCACATTCTAACCTTGTGTCCAAAGAGCGAATTTAAAGTATATGTCAATTTTACTACCTCTCCACCCAACTAAGAGAAGATTTTAATATATCCTAAATGTAGAATAAGAATAACTCCTACATATCTCGATCATCAGTGTAAAGTAGTGGTACTATACTGTACTGAGTTTCCAGGGATTTGTGCAAAATATACTGTAATTTAATGCTAACTCTTAGGTTATGCGCACCATACCGATGAAAAGTGTTCCCCTCTATATAATGTATATAGCACACAACGACTGTATGTACAGTGAGTGGAGGGTATAGGCATCCACCCGAGTCAGAACACTTACTGTCCTTTGAGATATGAATTTTGAGAGACCGCACAATAAAGAACAATATTCCAAAGGTCTCTTCTAAAAATTGCTGAGCTTCACAAATGTCCCTGAAAAGGATCATTCTCACTACGGATGAGAAGCTAGCGAGCTTAGGTTGCCATTCGTATCATAGAACAACTATTCCATGCTTGAAAGAAATAGTTTGTAGAAATAGGTCTAGTAGACATGAGTAATGATCGGCATGTTTTTAACATGAAGTACCTCAATCGCTGAGTTATTAAGTGGAGGAGATCTTAGCGTACTGGAATATTTACCCACGCAACTTTTTCCTAGACTGTCTCTCAGCCTAGAGTCCATCTCATGCTAGCGAATAAATAGAGGAAGTTATTAATTTCTTATTTTGCCAAAAAGTCTAGTCACATAACACCGTAATTAGAGGGATATATCTCAGCTTAATAATATGCGTCCTTAACTACTTTTGACTTATAGTGTCGCTAGATGTCAGTTGGACAGACTAATGAGGTTATTAATTAGTCAATGTAGCTGTGAGAATATACACACTCAACTTACTTACATTAATGAGATGCCTTAGTTGTTTCTGTACAATAGTTTTCATCACATCTTACTGAGTGACGGTATCAGATAATGTCACTCTAGATTTTCTTGGAGGCGAGCAAAATCTTCCATTTTTTCGGTTTTCGTTAGAGTTTTTGAAATAAACATCTTTCAATTTCTTAATAGCATCACTGTAACGAGAGCAATCAGATACAACCCTCAAAATTGTCAGATGAATAAGGAATTAGCTAAAAGGTCCCAATACAACTTTCGGATTCATGACTCGACGGATGCATTTCTATTATACGTCTTCAAGAATAATTGTAGGTCTAGCCAATGTTAAATAATCTTTGTATCATCGAGGAGATGAGGGTATTGTAATTCGATGTCTAGGTCGATCCCGAAAGATCCACGTTGCGCAAGATATTCAGCGTTGAGTATGTATGCGAGATAACGTTCGCACATGGAAGTAAGAATTAAATGGGAGCAACTCAACCTTAAATTGTAATATGAGTATTTGCCCCATGTATATCATTTGTAACTTATTTGTAAATGGAGCGAATCTAATACACGTGAAACATAAGACGTTTTAGGCTTGTGTATTGATTCAGTAAAAATTGCTATTAACAACTTGTTATTCGGTCTGCAAAATGAGAGTGGAAGAGAGATACATTAACGTACGAAAATGACATCACGAGTAACTAAATAATAACCCTGGTTAATAACTTAATAATAAATGAGTTCTTTTGTAGTAATATGAACAAATTAATAATAATAATAATGGGCAAGAAAAAAGAGACATAATGAGTGAGAGTGAGAGAGATTAATATATTGAATATTGAATAAAATAATAATAATACATTAATAATATCCAGTAATATAATATAGTATAATTATATATATTATATATATAGTATTATATACTATATATATATATAATATTATATATTATAATATACTAGTATATATATATATTTATATTACTATAATATATATATACTAATATAATAATTACATATATATTAATAGTATATATATATAATATATAATCGTAAATATTGTAGACATTATTCTTTTCTTGGTTTCATTTATAAATAAATGTATCTATTATTATCTTACTATTTTAGTAGTAAAGAAGTGAGAGAGTCATGGTAGTAGTGTCGCTCATATCACTGAGTTTTTATAAAAACGGGTGCAGTAATCACCTATTGAAAGAATCAATATTATAAAATAGTACAGTTTATAAAAAACAAATGAAGTTAAATATTTTAGTAAAAGAATTGAAGCTGTTTTTTATGAAAGAGAGAGAAAGAAAGAGAAAGAAAAGATATTTTGAGGTTTCATTGCGCTTGAAAAAGCGGATCAGTTAAAATGAAAATTAAATATCTGAGATATCATGACATGCCTCGGTAGAGTGTCTACAATTTTTTCGGAGTGAGAGTTTGCGTGCAGCAAACATATACTAATTATTTGTGAAGATTGATAGATTAATCAGTAATATTGTTTACGTCTCTAAGCCAATCAAGAATGAAACTTAGCCGTGCAAGAAATGTATGTTGATAGTGAACCACTACAGAGAGGTACAATCATCTGTAAATGTATTACTCGCTGAAAGATAGACGCATATATAAGTTCGATTTATATCTTGCTCGTAAATTGATAAAGCCGATCGGAACTTTATATAATTTTCGTGTTAACTATCGTAATACTGCTCAAATATAGAATATAATATAATTAATAAAGATTAAATTAAAAATTCGTTTAAATTATTATTATTGAATCAGTTGAATACGATTTTTATTACATTTTTCCTTCTCTTTTCTATACAAAATTAAGTCAATTAATAGTTCACACTTACTTTAAGTTATAAATATAATCACGCTTGTATATCAAGTATATTAACATTTTACAGCTCCACAATATTTAATATTCAATGAAAAAAAGTTTAAAAACAATTAGATAAACACATTAGAAACTGCTTAAGTTTTCCTTCGATAAATAAATATTAATTATATTATATATTGAGGAATCTACTTTTGTAAAAAGTTGTGCTATAAATAACTTTGAATGTTATTCATTTTAGTTATTTTCACGTTCCATAATTATTAATTAATTCATGTATTATTATATTATTAATTATTATTATATTTATTTAATTAATTATTATTAATTATTTTGTTATTGTTATTGATTTTATTTATGCTATCGTGAACAAAAATTAATTATATATTTATTTTTATTATTAATATGCTGTTGTATCACTTTCATTATTATTATTATTATTATTATTATTATTATTATTATTATTTCATTGAGTTTTCTAATTTATTCATTTAAGCACAATATATTATTATTATTTTATTATTTATTATTATTAATTATTATTCATTTATTATACTATTATTATTATTTATTAGTATTTAAATTTAATATTATTATATATAGCTAGTATTATTATTATTGTATATATAGATTTCTTCCCAGGTGATTTATTTATTAATATTTTTAATTTTTTCCGATTCCGACTATTTTAATTTTTGTGATTATTTTTCTTTAAAAAAAAAAAACCTACTTCTAATCAGTACCACTATATATATATATATATATAATAAAATATATAAATTATATATATATATATATATTAATATATAGTATATATATATATACTAATATTATATATATATATTAATATATATATATTATATAGTATATATTATATATATATTATATATAATATATTAATATATATATATATATAGTAGTATATTATATATAATATATTTATACTTATGATAATTATATATATTATATATATTAATATAATATAATATATAAGATTTATATATTATAATATATATATATATATTATATATATATATATTATAGTATATATATATAATATATATATAATATATATATATATATAAAGATTTAATAAGGTTTCCACAATAGCTGATGAAGAAGTTTTTTCAATGTGGTATAGGTGGAGTTGTACGTGGACTTGTTGGATTAAAGAGTGTTTGTGGAATAGAAAACTGTGTACACTAAATGGCAATAAGTCATCATGGGAAATAGTGAAGAGTTGGTGTCCCCAGGATTCAGAGCTGTTGACACTATTGTTCCATATGTATGAAATGATTTTAGACAGGGAACTTAAAGGCCAAGGTTTCTAAGTTTGCAGAATGAGATGATAGTGGCCACCCATCAGTTAGGAATAGTGAAGGATGCATAAAGATTTTCAAAATGATCTTGTAAACCTTCTTGGGTGGCGCAGATAAAGTGGCAATGAATTTTTAATAGTAAAAGTGTAAGGTTCTTTCACCTAGGATTCTCAAATAAAAGCTTTAACTAAGATATTGAATGGGATTGGCTTGAGTCTGTGGACAGAAAGATTTAGATGTTGATTATAAGCAGTAATTTGAAAAGTAGCTAATCATTGTTTGGAAGCAAGGAATAAAGCTAATAAGATGCTGGCCATAATAAATCGCAATTTGTTTACAAGACCAAAGAAGTAATAGTAAACTGTATAATAGCTATGTTAGCCAATAATAGAGTATTGTGCACAAAGTTTGGACCCCTTATTTAAGAAAGACTTAGATATCTTAGAAGAGAGTGGCGTAGAGGCACAGGATGATTTTGAGTTTGATCGGTAGAGCTTATGCAGGAGGCTGAAGGTTAGAATCGTATTCTCTGTAGCAAAGGTGATTTCTCAAGAGGGGACATGATACATGTCTACAAATTTTTATTTTACATCATTGATAACTGAGGCCGGAGACACCATAAACTTCTTCTATAGTACGATGCACGGACCGGGAGACCGGGGAGCAACAACAAGAGAAAATTAGAAAGAAAGCATACCATCTTGATATACGAAATGCATTTTTTAGCATAAGGGTTGTCTAGAATTTTGAGAGAGGGTTTTGCCACAGGAGGTTTGCAAATTTATAATTGTATTATATTATATATATATATATATATATATATATATAATATATATATATATATATATATAATAATAATATTATATATATATATTTATAATTATATATATATATATATATATATATATATATATATATATTATATATATAATATATATATTATATATATATATATATATATATATATATGATACTATTTTATTATATTATAATATATATATATAATATATTATATTTATTATATATTATAATTTTATTTATATAAATATATATATATATATATAATATAATTTAATAATATACTATATATAATATAATATACGTATATAATACCTTATATATATATTATATATATATATTTAATATATTATATTAATATATATATATAATATATATATATAATGATATAATATATATATTATATATATAATATATTATATATATATATATATAATTAGTCGGCAATAGAGAACCGGGAACTGTAGCGATGACTGTTGGAAATAATAACGATAATATTATTATTATTATATACGCCCAGACTGAATATTATTATAATAATAAAATATATATATTAATATATATATAATTACTATTAATATATACTTTATAATATAATTTTTAACATGTGTAAAATAGCTTTTTATATATATATATAATATATAATACATATATAAATTAATATTTAATTACGATTTTATTTATAAACTTAATAATACAATAATATTAATATATCAATCAATAAAGAATTAAAAATACTAAAGGATATATACATATAGTTATTATTTATAGACTACATCTATCTGTGAATACTAGAAATTGCTTCTTAATGAGCCTTTATCAGCCTTATGGTTGGTGTAAAAATGTAAACATCATTTGCGCTGGACTGAATACCATTGAAAATATTGTCACTTCCAACCATCAAGTCATTAATGTTTTTCAATTTGGAAAAAAAACATATGCCAATCCTAAAACAGCTGAAAGTTAAGATAGTTTTTTAAGAAAAATTTAAAGTAGCAAGTTCTGGAATTATGCCAGAGCTTGCCACTAAACAATTTTTTTAAAAAACTTAACTTTACTTAAACTTTTTCTGAACTCTAGAAACACTCTATTATTGTGTAGACTTTAGATTTACTGTGAGTGATTCGAAGGGGTGCATTTGTAAAATCTGCAACACATAATAGTATTATATTTCATCCAATTATATTCACTCACTCACCGAAATAAACTAGAAATTAGATTGATGTAGAGGTACGTATATTTGGCAGCTTTATATACGACAAATATAAATATATAGTATATATAAATAATATATTGATTATTTTCAGAAACTGCTTGTAAGCAGAAGTTGTAATTTTTTATAAAGTTAATTCTAAAGCGGAGTAATATTATTTAATATATTATATATATATTCAATATATCCACGTGTTTACTATATATATATTACATATAATATATAATCTTAGATTATATATTATTATACCCAATGTTTATAAAAACTAAAAAGTAAATATATTTTGCATGAAATAGATATATTAATAATATATACGAGCGTATTTCTGATTATAGGCTACCCTAGATATAAATCTATATATAGAGTATAAGAATTCGTATATTAGCTAATATAAAATAAACAGAGATTATAAGTAATATATTTTCCTATATCTAGTATAATACTAGTTATTAAGTCATATAATATTTATACACCTATATAATATAATATATTATTATATATATATATTATATAGGTATATATATATATATATATATATATATATATATATATATATATACTCATAAATAAATAACTACTAGTTATAGTATAGAAATTATGACTATTTATTAATCTAACCTAATGCTAGTTATATTTTTTTTTTTATTTTAAGCTCTCACTATATATATAATATAAGTACTAAGTTAATTATACCTATATATAATATGAGTATATTATGCTCTTAAAACTGGAAGGCCGTTAAAAAAATCAATGAACAATATCACATTGATGTTAATTTTGACTTGGATTTTTTTTATAAATCATGATTTTTGAATTTTTTGATTATTTTTTTTAGATTTTTGTTTTGATTTTTTTAATTTTTTTAATATTTTTTTATTTTATATTTTTTGTGTATATTTAAGTGATAATCTAACTTCAATAGAAATAAAAAAATAAAATAAAACTATATTTTTATGAAAGTTTTTAATATATTTTTTCAAATTTTCATACTATTAGGACATTGTAACCCGTAAGTCTTGTAACATTCTTTAGATTTTCCGCTTTTCATTTTTTTCCATTGTAAGATTTTTGAACCCAGAGCTAGGGCTAAGGGTTAAAAATTGAAAAATTAATGCCCAGAATGCAGACATAATTATTTCAATATTATGTGTTGTGGATTATATAATGTCGTATATTTAAGAATATGTTAGGCTCCAGTATTTTTACACTATTGATCTACAATTTTATAATGCACCTCATTATGTAGAAAAAGACAGATAATTGGCTGGGAGAGTGGCCGGCAACGTTAACAGCCAACGAGGTAGGGTAAATTTTTTGGTTTGACGAGGGACTAAGAATAGGCGCGAAGCTAGGTCTCAGATTAGGCACCATAACGAGAGCTTCTTACACAATATTTTTCTTATTTTATAAGTTTAATTACTAGGTTGACTGGGACATTCTAGACCGATGAACCTCTTTAATTTTTAATTTTTATTGGTTGAACTGGGACAGTCTAAAAAAGGACCAATAGCCCGGCTTCCTTAAGTTATTAATTCTTATTTATTATGAGTGACTGGAACATTCTAGAGGGGTCAATGCGCTTCTTAATTATTATCTTTAATTATAATTTCTCATTTGATTGAGTTTCTGAACCTCTGGGTGATAATCAGCCTAATCGAATAGGCCCATGGTGGGCTTCTTAAATATTAATGTCTTATTTATCGATTATGATATTTTTAATTACTGAGTTTGACTGGGATTCTTAGAGGGGCCAATGCGGCCTTTTTAATTATTTAATTTTTTAATTGGATATTATTATGTTAATTGTGAAAGGACCTGTCGGCTTCTTAGTATTATTCCTTATTTATTATGAGTTGAACTGGATATTCTAGAGGCGACAAATGCGGTTTTTCTTATTATTAATTTTTAATTATTATTTTAATATATATATTATTATTGGGTTGAACTGGGACAGTCTAGATAGGCCCATGCGGTTCTTAAATATTATTCTTATTTATTATTTATTATTGGTTGACTTGGACATTCTAGAGTAGCCAATGCAGCTCCAACATAATATATTATTTTTTGATTATTGTTGCTGGGTTTAAGTGTACCTTTGTTGCTTCTTAAGCATTATTCCATTTTATTATAGGTTGACTGGGACATTCAGGAGAGGTTAATGCAGCTTCTTAATTATTTTATTCAGAATAATAATTAAGGAAGCTGCACTAACCTCCCTCTAACAAATGTCCCCAGTCAACCCTAGAAATAAGAATAATACTTAAAAAAGCCGCATGGGCCTTTTAGACTGTCCCCAGTCAACCAATAAAAATTAATAATTAAGAAGCCGCCATTGGCCCCATCTCGAATGTCCCAGTCAACCCATAATAAATAGCAAGAATAATACTTAAGAAGTATGATATTTAAGAAGCCTCATGGACCTATCTAGACTGTCCCAGTCACGAGCAAAAAAATTTAAATATTGCTTTTAAAGGCTCCTCTCGAATGTCCCAGTCCACACCCCTAATAAATAATACATAAGATAATACTTAAGAAGCCGTATGGCACTATCTAGACCGTCCCAGTTCAACCATAATATATTAATAATTAAAAATAATAATTAAGAAGCCGCATTGACCCTCTAGAATGTCCCATTCTTAGTTCCATAAATAAATAATAATAAGAAGACGCATGGTCCGCTTTTTAGACTGTCCCAGTCCACCTAATTAAATTAATTAATTAAGAAGCCGCATTTGACCACTCTAGAATGTCCAAGTCACCCAGTAATAAATAATTAATAAGAATAAATAACTTAAGAAATCCGCATGGGCCTATCTTGACTTGTCCCAGTCAACAATTAATAGATTAATAATTAAAAAATTTAATAATTTAAGCCGAATCTTGAAGACAGGTTTAATAAAATGGAAGAGGCTATTAAGGAAATCAAAGTTAGGCCATTGAGGGTTAAGTACATTAGGCAAGTCTAACATGAATTCCATTGTTTTCACGACTGTCTAGGTCGAACCAAACTAAAAATTCAAATAATTAAAGCTAATATCTTGAGAACAAATTTCATATGAATACATATAAAATTAAAATTAGGACTAAATTATTGAGTTTAATGAATAGTATTAAAGTACAGAGACTAGTAATTTAGTAATTAGTAAGCACAATTATGGCCTGCCTAGACTCTAGTCCCAGTCAACCACAATAATTATAATTAAAGAATAATAATTAAAAGTCGATTAAGCCCCCTCTAATGAAGTGTCCTCGTCAAGTCCATAATAATTATAAATAAAAATAATATTTTCAGACATAAGCGCCTCGCATGGGCACGCTCATCTAGACGTGTCCAGTCCAACCCATAATTATTATAATTAAGAACTAATCCTTATTCTATAAATTAACTATTGTTATGTGGTTTGACTGGGACATAAGTCTAGATAGAGCCACATGTGAGCTTTTGAAATGATTATTCTCTGTTATTATTCTCAATTGTTATTCTCAGTACCCTTAGGTAAGGTAATAGGTTGCTTCTTATAATTTAATAATACTATTTTCATTAATATACACTTAAAATTATTATATAATAGAATTCATTCCTTAGTTTCTTACATTTATGTGAGGTTTTGGATCTGGACACAATTACTAGAGGGGCGCCATATGCGGCTCTTCTTATCAATTAACTAATTTTTTGAGTGGTTGAACTATCGTGACAGTCCTATAAACGGTACTCCATTGCGACTTCTTAAAGTATTATTTCTTATTTATTATGAGTTGACTGAGGGACCTTCTAGAGGGATCAAATGTGGCTTTCTTAATTATTATAAATTTTAATTATTAAATTAATTATTGGTTGATGGACAGTTCTAAGATAGACCGGACATGCTTGACATCTTATAAAGTAATTCTTATCTTATTTATGTATTCATGGGTTGACTGGAGGATAATTCTAAGAGTCGCCAAAATGCGGTGCTAACTTCAATTTATTATATTTTTAATTAATCGACTGGGACAAGTCTAAAAAGGACCATGCTGTTGAGAAATTTATAATTGAATTGAATTAATTAATTTTTATGTATAGGACCATGCCTCTTCTTAAGTATTATTCTTATTTATTATGAGTTGAAATGGGACATTCTAGAGGGGTCAATGCGGATTCTTAATTATTATTTTCCTTATTAATTTATTGGTTTGACTGGGACAGTCTAGATAGGCATTACGGCTTCTAGTATTATTCTTATATTTATTATTATAATGGGTTGACTGGGAACATTCTTATGAAGGGCCAATGCTGATCTTCTTTAATTATTAATTGTTTTATGTGAATTGACTGGACATTCTAGAGGGACCATTGCGGCTTCTTAAGTTTAATTATTCTTATAAAATTATGGGTTGATCTTGGACACTCTTAGGAGGGTTATATGCAGTTTCTTAGTTATTAATTCTTAAATTTATTATATGGTTGACTGGGACAGTCTAGTTAGGTATCCACATGCGGCTTTCTGAATGTATTTTTCTTAAATTGTAATGTAATTCTTCATGCTGATTGACTGGTGGACATTTCTAGGAGGGGCCCAATGCGGCCTGTCTATATATTATTATCCTTCAATATTAATTATTGTCAGGTTGCCTGGGGCAGTTTAGGCTACTCCATGAGCGCCACTTCTTAATTATAAACATTACATATTCATTAATTACACATTAATTAATTATTAAAAAATTATTCTTAATTCTTTATTTTTTATGGGTTGAATGGGGCACTCTAGATTGGATTCTGCGTCTTTCATTTTTTAAAACCTTATAATATATATAGTATTATAGTTTATATATACTTAGGGTTGGCGAAGAGCACCCGGCATTATTTGGGCACCGGTAACCGCACCCGAGAGCCCAGCTGTAGCGGCAACCAGCGAGACCTACACCGCACCAGAGTGTCTATTGAAGCTGTGGGCGCACGGCCACACCGCAAGACACCAGTACCGCATGAGTTTTGGCGGCACCGCAAACCGTGGCAACGAAGCTAGGTGTGACAGATCAACTTCCAGCCTGACACCGAGAGTCACGCACCTCTTACTAATAGCCATCTGGTAGTGTAGCAGACCTGAAAGACTGTATGGTTTAAGGAGTATATAATGAAGGATATTACACAAAGAGAATTTACGATATTGTTAACATCTAATTTTAACTATTATACTTCTATACAACACTATAAATTATTCCATAATATATAATTATATATATAATATAAATTAATAATATATATATATATATATATATATAAATATAATTAGTATAATATTTATATATATATATAATAATATTTAATAAATTATAGATTATATATAGTATAATATATATATATTGCCTAGTAGAATTTGTTGTTATATCCTAAACTGCAATTTTACCATATATTGTATATATAAGTATATATTAATAATATTTAAATTCCTTTTTATAGTAAATCAAGAGAAAACATTATCTCTGATAATGTAAAACTATGTAAGATTATTTATGTTCGGAACATGGATTTAAATTATAGTATTAATATTAGTATTATTATTTAGATTATAATAATGTAATATAATAATATATATATATATATTTATATATATATTATAATTTTTAGGTTATGAATATTAATCCTGTGAGATATTTTAAGTGTACTTATAAAACTGTTCAGTCATAATATTACGCCGATATAAATAAATTAGTTTCAAGAGTGAAAGGAGGCTAATATATAATACTAATTATATATAGTATATTATATATATATAGTACATAATATTATTATATGGAGTATCAGATAATATTATTACTTATATATATATATTATCTATATAATCCTAATTTATACATATTGTAGGAGAAAACATTTTAATACTATGTACCGAGGGGTAATTAAAGGGATTTAAAATAATAGAAATAATTCACAATATTTGCAATTTTCTCCCCATTTTATTTTCACAAATATTTTTCACACACACTTTTCAAGAATTCATTGTTAACAGTTTTTGTGAAATGTTGTTTTGTTTGCAGAAGACATTAACGAACTTGCAACCCTTTTAAGAAAATATAAATATTTCACAATTTTTTTATAATTTTCTTCGTAATTATTTTTTTTACAAGTATTTTTCAAACATTTTTCAAAAATTCTCTGCAAACAATTTTTATGAAAGTCGTTCTATACAGAAGACAGTAACTAACTTACACATATTACAGAATAACACATGAAAGATTAAACTAATGTGAAAGGAGCTTAAACCAAAACATATTTTCTTAAACTATGTAAAGTTTCCCTTCCTTTCGGCACACTTAAGTACTTCATTTGCATACTGGATACAACAAAAATATGAAGAAAGGGGGTTTAAAGCAAGCTTTAATTTTTTACGGAGTTTATGTTACACTGGTACTTAGCCCAATAATATATATATATATATATATATATATATATATATATATATATTATATATATATTATATATATATATTATAAATATCATATATATACCTGTATTCTCGACAATTTCCTGATAATACTATATGTATATAATAATATATAATATATTATATTATTTATATATATAATAATATTATATATTATATATTATATATTATATATATAATATATATATATAATTTTTAGATAGTATATATTTGTAAAATTTATATATATATATCTCTTATATATATATATTATATATATATATATATTATATATATATATATATGTTATATATATATATATATTATATAGTAAATATTATATTATATAATATATAATATATATATAATATATAATATATATATTATATATTACATATATATATATATATATATATATATATATATATATATATATATATATATATATATATATATATATATATATATATATATATATATATATATAAAATAATTTTATTTATATATATATAGAGATATAATTATATAATATATATATAAACTATATATATATATATATATATAATATATTATATAATATATATATATTATATTATATATATATATATATATATATATATATATATATTATAATAATATATATGAAATAAATTATCAAAATTATTCTTCCCCTGGTGGCAAGGGGCTGAAAACTCCCTTCTACCATAAAGCTCTTTTCGTGCATGGTGATGATTGTTCGAAATAAATATCACTCACCAGCACCACCTTGCAAACCATGCAGGGAAATGGTGATATGTATAAATAAATAAATAAATTAAAATATATAATATATAATATATATATATAGTATATATATATAATATATATATATATATAGATATTTATATATATAATATATATATATATATATATTAATATATTATATATATATAAATATATATATATATATTATATATAATATAATATATATATATTAAGCTTTATAATATTCGGTATCCTCTTTCTACTTTTAAATCATGATATTCCTTTACTGTATCTTCGACTACCTATCTAATTTTATGGTGATAAAGCATTGCAACACGAGCTTTCTCAGAAAGGGTGTAAATATCTAATATGAAGAGAATGGATGAAGAGCAAGTGACCTCTGACTTCTGGTTTGAACAGAGAAATCACTCTAGCTTTTCAATTCTTAATAAGAACCCAATTATATCTATGTACTAGACATTCTCAACCCAATACTATGTACTAGACTTTCTCAACCCAATATTATGTACTAGACATTTTCAACCCATTATTTGTAAAATCTATACGAAAAACACATAGTCAATTCCTTTACTGCTCGTATTTGCATTTGGAGTTCTTGTGTGTTCTGTACTCGACATCTTTCTTTGAAAGGATTATATTGCTTTACTCATTACTCAAGCTCGTAAATTAAGTTTTCGAAGGAGTTTTCAGAGCTTCTTCAGCCAATTTACTCGATTGTTTTGTATAAGGTGAGAGTCGTAGTCCTTATAGAGAGTTTTTCCCTGATAGACATCCTTTTTTGAATGTGTGGATCTTACTATTCCTATACTATTCATTATCAGCTCTGTCATTCCTTGGCTTCCTACTTCATTCCATCTAGTTTTGAAACTGTTTCAAACTGAGACTTATTTCGTTACTATTACTATTGCAATTACTAATTATACTGGTGTTCTGAACACTAGTAGCACGCCTTTCCCTTTGTGAAGAGCTCCTATGACTTATTTATCTACAGTCTAAACACTTTCCAGTCCATATCTCTGACCATAAACTTGACCGCTATGCTCGTTTACTTCATGTATTCCATATTGGTTGCTATTCTTTGCAAAGCCTATTCAAGGAGGGTGTTAAAATTAACAAAAATTCAACTAACACAAATAACGCAGATGAGCACAGACGCCAGGCTTTTAAGTGAGGAGATTAAAATTGGTAGGAAACCAGAAGAATGGCAAAGAGAATTCACAGAGACCGAGTGCAGGAAAGAAGGAGGCACCCGCAGCGAACTAGTCTGGAGTTTCTAATAATATAACACAAAAACTTTCATTGTGCCGACACAGACCCCTTGTGGCTACGGAGGGCGTCTTAAAGGTGTGGCGACGCGAGTGGAAAAGTATCCTCGGAGCACTTTGCCGCTACGGTAACTTAGAAAGAGATAAAGCACCAACAATCGCGCCGCAAAGATAGAAGGTCAAGTGAACTAGGAAAGAAGCAGGACAAGTTATAAGTCTTTTGCCTTTGACTCGACCCTATGTCCAAAAGCCGAGTGAAACCTGAGCCCCCCCAATATGAGAGCATAACTCCATAACAAGGCGGAATGAGGCCTTCGTTTAACTGGAGTAACTGTGAAGAGGGAAAAAAGTCTCGCAGTCTAAAACAGAACCCCATTTCTTGAGGCGCCTTAGGCAACCGTTTGATGTGAGGTTTCCAAGACATTTTTTTGTTATGTTAAGGCCAAGGATGTTTATATTGTCAACAGGAAGACGAGGAGAAACCGTCGAAGAGGTAGGAAAGTTAGAAGGTGCTTAGAGAGAGAGATTTGTAGAAGCTTGAGTTTTTAAAGAATTGAATTTCACAAGGTTCAGACGACCCCATCCGGAATTTATCCAGATCAGCGAGAATAGAATCGGAAAAGATTAAGACGAGAGGCAATGTCTAGAATTAAAGAGGCAGAATTGAAATGAAGTGAAGGAATGAAGCGTCGAGCAATCGGCATATGAGTGAATAGGATTAGATGTGCAGAGTTGAGAAGATTCATTAATGAAAGTAGAATAAAGATAGGAGATAGACGAACACCTGAGGAACACACTATTGACAGAAAAGGAAGAAGAAGTCGCCCATCAACAACAGCCGATAAAAAAAATTTGAAAAGAAAAAAAAAAAAAAAAACTAGGGGGCTCGAGCCGACATAGTAAGCAAAGAGAAGGAGGGAACCCAAAGGAAGGGGAGCTTGGAGACAGGCGGGACGAGTGCCATCACCGGTCAAATGTTTTGGATTACTGTCAAGCGCCACCACCGCAAGTCTCCCCGTCAGTTCCAAGGACGGAAAACCATTTAACATCAGAAGATAGGAAAGTATATCGCCAGTAGACCTCGAGCGCCGAAAGCGGTACTGGCGATCGGAAAGAAGTGAATGAGATTCCAGATGATCTAAGAAATGAGAGTTGAGAAGGGGTTTCAAAGATCTTAAGATAGAAGAATACAAGTAAGAGCTATAGGGCGCATAGTTAGAAGGATCAGAGCGGCTTCCTTTTTTCGTAATAGGTTGGACATGTGCTTGCTTCCAACACTGAGGAAAGTGTTAGTATTGAGACATAAGAATTAGTTGAACGAGGGCCGGGATTAGCACGGAAGCACACTCCCTCAAAACTCGGGGAGAATGCATCCGGGCACCCGCCTTCCTAACGTCTCGTAGATTTCAGGAACCATGCACCCGATCGAACTTAATACAGGCAAAGGACCAATAGGACCACCGGAGAGAGAGGAGTAGGATGAGAAATGCCAGAATCGGTCCAGGGTTGAGTTAGAGGAAAAATAGGAGGCGAGAGATTTGGCCTTTAAGTGGAGAATTAGCAACAAACATCAGAAGCAATAAGAGGAGAAAAGACAATTTTACAGAAGTTAGTAGAGATGTTTTTTGGCGAGAGGCCAGAAAGATTTATCAATAGGAGAATCAGAACCAAGGAGGTTAGCGCACTTCGTTTGATGAAAGCCGCTTTGCTCGTCGAGAGTATCCCTGCAACGATTTCTTGCAGAATGAAAATTAGCAAGAGTGGATAGGAGAACGAGAATTTTACTCCACTCCCGATACGCACTGCTCTAGCCTGAAGCAGAGACAAGGCACGTCGAAACCATGGATTATGAGAGATGAGAAGATTTTAGTTCCGAAGAAGGAATGGAACCTGCTCATTCCATCAGTTTTTACTGTTTCAAACTGAGACTTAGTTTCGTACTATGGTATTCTATAGTAAACTTTATCATTATTTCATCTGTGTTTAACATTCCTTTGAACATTTAAACACTTCATAGCAGTGTTTCGGAAACGCCTTAGACTTAATTTAGATCTTAATCAGGCATTCTCCAATGCTAAACTAATGGTTTATGTGACTTTCTGTAGTTGTGGCAACCAAATATATTATATATATATATACTATAATATATATTATATATATATATATTTATATATATATATATATATATATATTAATATTATATATATTATATATATATAATATATATATAATACATATATATATATATATATATATATATTATATATATATATATATAATATATAATATATATACTATATATTATATATATATATATAATAAATATATTATATATATATATTATTATATATAGATATATAATATTATATATATATATATTATATATCATATATATAATATATATATAATATATATTATATATATAGTATAATATATACATATATATATATATATATATATAATATATAATATATCTGCTCAAAACACATGCACAATATACACTACCGGCATCGACAGACACTATCATACCTGCACACTTAATCCCAACACCCACAACCCACACCTACAACACCACACCTTATAACCACCTATCAACTTTAAAAACAATTTATTAGATTAAGTTTATTATCGTGTTTCTCTATTAATTTTAATTTATTTAATTGAATTAATGTCGATAAAGCAAAATGAAACAAATGTTAAAAACTTTAATTCAATTTATTTAAGTGCATTAATAATATATATATATATATATAATAATATTTAGTATAATATATATATATATTATAATAATAATATATATATATATATAATATATATATATATATATATAATAAAATATTATATATATATATATTATAATATATATATAATAAATTAATATATATATATATATAATATATATATATATATAGTATATATATATAGTATTATATATATATATATATATATATGAGTGGAGTATATATATACCTATATATATATATATAATATAATATATATATTATATTATTATTATATTTATATATATATATATATATATATATATATTATATATATATATATATATATATATATTATATATATAATATAATATATATATATATATGTATAATATTATATATATATAACATATATATATATATAGTACTATATTATATTATATATATTATAATATATATATTATATTATATTATATATATATATATATAATATATATATTATACATATATATATATATATATATTTATATATATAAATAATATATATTATAATATATAGTAATATATATATATATATATATATAATATATATATTTATATATATATCCATATATATATATATATATTATATATATATAAATTATATATATATATATATACTATATATTATATATTATACATACATATTATATATATATATATAATAATAATATATATATATATATAGTATATATATATATACTATATATTATATATATATATATATATATATATATATATATATATATTATATATATATATATCTTTCGGTACATAAATATTCAAAGTTTTTTAAATTTATTTTTTTTAAACTTATTTTTTAAAATTATATAATATATATATGATCTATTATAGATACTATATACAATACGTTATAAATAGACATATTTGTGTTTTTTTTTATTTTTTATTGTGAGTGAATATATATATATATATATTCTATATATATATATATATAATATTATATTATTATATATATATAATATATATATAATATATATTATATACTAAATCTCAAGTAGATTGGAGGCGCAGTTTAGGCTGTTTGATTATATATATTATATATTATATATATATTATTATATATATAATAGTTATATATATATATATATATATATATATATATATATATAATATATATATATATGTGACGGCAGGATTTCCCCTTGCCCTCACAATAATTATGTATTGCCTCGTAATAAGCTCTGATATACCTGTAATAGAACCTGTTAAACATCCTCAAAAAAGGGTTCATCTGTATGTTTAAATTTTTAATTATATTATGCGTATTTTCATTATGTAAGAAGATATTCGGGTGACTTCTGTACTGGCACTATGTTCTGAAAATGATTCACCCTTAAATGTTACCGAGATATGCCTGGCATTCGAAAAAAATAGAGGAGTAAGGCTCAAAGATTTACAGAAAAGAGGTCGGTGAGCTTCGGCTCGTTTAAAAGAACCGGAAAATTATGTTTGATCGTAGGGCACTTGCTACAATAACTATTCACAATTTTATTAATGACTGTGAATTGGCCTATTGTGTTAATCAATGAATTGATTGCATTTTAAATTGTTCTTACATTGATATATCATTACTTACTATGTGATTTAATTAGTCTTAGAAATAAAAAAAATTAAAACAGTAACTCCCTTTCATTATCACTGTATCTAACTTCTTCAAGGGGTTGATGCACAAGAATTGGATAACCTTCAGAGTGACATTGAACTCCCCTACCTAACTGATGTGAAGAGTGTCAAACAGTGAATTAATTCAAACAGTGCCTAATAAAGACAGTGAAGGAAAACAAACGCAAAATCCTAATAAACAAAATTTTAATCAGTGAAGTGAAAAAAAGTGCCGGTCAAAACTTGTGACGAAAAAAAAAAACAGTTCAAATTCCCCGAAAATTTGTGGTTAAATAAGAAACTTCTATCCACTGAATAGGCTTAAACATACTTTCCCCTAACAAAAAAAAAAAAAAAAAAAAAAAAAAAAAAATAAAAAAAAAAAAAAAAACAAAAAACCGTTAAAAAATGCCGAGTTCTAATAAATAAAATCACCCAGAGTTCAACACGAAGAGTAAACAAGACGTGGCGATTGTGACTCTCGGTCTCAATCACTAAGACCCCATCAACACTCCACCAGAATCCCCCAACGAAAGAAATAAAATGGAAGAAATGTGGACGCATCACCAATACGAAACCAGAATCGGACGGCGAGATCCAACGAAGAGCATGAAGCCAAACCTGGTGAAGATCCTTCCCCCACTCCTTAGGAGAAGAAAGCAAAGAAGAATCTCCCCCTCAATGCTATTCCCCCCTTCAACGAACTTTTAATGACACTGTAGGAGTGGATTCGGCAGACCGACAATGATCTTAATGCTTAATTATATAAAGGATCAAGGGGAGGGGGCAATGCATTTGGCAGAAACAAAACCAAGAATGATTACAAAGTCGTTGAAACTTCCCTTAAAGGACGATTGTTATATACTAAATTAGTAAAAGTAATAGAGAAACTCTATGCACCATCGCTAAGAACGCAGGATAGAAAAGTTTTCAAATACAGGAGGCATGAGGGAAGGGAGCGTCCATCTGATTAATGCACATAGAATCAAAGAGATAGCATCGGATTATCCACTTATCGAATTACAATAACGGACAACGATGACAAAAATTTATATAGAGAAAACTACTCTCTTACGATTAGCCTAAGCAAATAATAACAGATCTCCCTCATGACAACAGAGAAAAACCATGATTTTGAGGAATTAATTGAAAATAGCCGACGACATTTTCAACAAATTTTTTTCCCCAAACGGTGCTCGCCAATCCCCCGCGGTGGGGGGAAGCGAATGGCAATCTGTGAACGCCGTACGACCAGCAGAAGAAAAAGTCACCAAGCCACCTAACAGAGAGACTTCAGCACAAGAGAGAGAAATAAGTCGTCTGATAATCTCTCATGAAAAGTCAGCTGAAGAAATGAGATCACTCGCCAAGAGCGTAATAGAGCTCGCAAAGACACTGTGTCAGAATGCGAAGAATTCCCCCACCCCCAACAATGATCAAGAATCCAGAGGAAGAAGCTTCAACCGATCAGCATATAACAACGTTGCAGCTGGCCCTAGTACAGAAGGTCTTTGTAGGTTCCATAAAAAATTCTTGCATAAATCATTTAGGTGTGAAGGTCGATATTGCCCAATGTACGCCTTAATCACACCACCCCCGGCAACTCCCTCTCCCCCGCAGCGGAACTCCAACATTTCGAACCAAAAAAATGGAAAGGCTGGTCCGTGAGGCGACTCCCGGGCCAGATGGGGGTAAATATGTGGGGGAACTAACGCTTGTGTAAGTAGAAATCTTGGTAATTGTTTATCTTGCAATTTTTGTATTTGAGTAAGTCTAATTTTGCGGCGGAGGGGAAATGTTAATTTAATTATAGTAGAAACATTATTATAATGATAATCATAATAACGGTAGAAATTTTCCTCAAAAATTGAAATTTTAAAAAAAAAAACGAGTTCAAAAAATATGATAGGGACGATTTTTATAATAATAATTACCATGGTAAACGAAATATTAATTGCTAACAATAATCTATAATAATAATGCACCGGTTGATGTATAATGAATGCTTTAATAATAAATGGATGGGCATATGCTAATCTTAATGCCATTAATAGTAATAGGTCATTTTCAGTAATAATTGAATATATATTAAATCAGGGTATGATTTGGAAATATAAATTACATTAATAGAACTTTAAGGGAGTTAGGATATGACCTCGTAAGAATGATCAATGGGCAAGGGGGGATTCCTAGTGAATCACCCTCCTCCCCCACAGTAGTCGCTGTCACTGAGTCGGTGGAGTAGAGTCAATCTTCCAACTTAAATGTAACTCAAACGCATGCTGAGTTAATAAACAATAATACAATAATATAAAATGATTTGTAGAAACTAGGAATTATAGTCATACGTGTGGATGGCAAAACGGTTTTGAAAATTCTTATAATTTGTAAGAAATAACAACACTGTGACTTTGAAAACAATAAGCTTTGTGGAATGAGTTCCGCTGCCTCCCCCGTTTCGGAAAGTCAACCTATCCCCTACCCCAGTCGCTGGTAGAGAAGGCGGGACATGAGGCGATCTAAACTTGTTAATCTATAGTTTGTTAATAAAATATGATAAAATGAATTACTGTAATTAATGAATGGGGCGAAATTCCCCTTTTGAAGAATGAATTGTATTAGTATTTAGGATGCAAGGAGGTTCTTCTCCTCGATAAGCATGAAGTGGTCATTATTATTAAGAATCATGGCATTTTGACTTGCTCTGTAATACTGTGGTGGAGTTTCGGCAACTCACACTGAAATCGTTTTTTCAGCTGTTTAAAGATGTGGGTTTTTGATAAATTATATTATATTTCGGATAAAACTAACAATGAATCTTATTTACTAGACACCGGAAGTTGCCTCGACCTGGTGGTAGCGTCTGAATTAGATAAGGGGGGTGCAGTTATTGGCACTGCCAGAGCCGCAAATGGAGGTTGCATGAATATTTATAATAAAAGGGTGATTAAAATTGATTTGGGGTTAAACAGACTTTACAATGTGCATGCATACACTGCAGATATAAAATTTAATGTCCTTGGCATGCCTTTCCTCAAAAAACACGGGTTCATTATTGACTTTAGGTGTCATTATTTATTAGATCCTAGCACGAAACGTAGTATTTCTCTTAGTAATGAGGCTTTCGATTTTTCCAAGCATGTACGAAATTCTATATTCCCTCTAGCCGCTGTCTCTTTAAATATACCGCTTTGCGAATACGAATTAGTTAATAATTTAATTAGGAAGTACCAAGTCTTGTTCTTAAATCCCTATGAAGCACCCAATTTAGATTTAAAGAATGATCAACTCACAAGATGGGGCTTTATCTGTACAAAGTACAGGAAAAAGAGAGGCGTGGCTTATTTTGACAGCTGTGAGAATGGCTTTGTCGCTCATTCACAACTTAATGGTAATGAAACTATAGGGGGGGGGGGGGGGGGGGTAGAGATTGTACTATTGGGAGGGAGGTTGAAGATTGCACTGTTTGAATGATGGGGAGAGGATAGAGAGAGAAATGTCCATTTGAAAGAAGAGATTTTTGTGCGGAAGTGGCGGCAAATAATACCCATACCATGTATAAGTCAAAGCTCGCCGATACAACTGAGGAGTAGAAGCGTATAGCACCGCATCTTTTTGAAAAGGCCAAGAAGGAAATAAATAAATTATTGGACGCGGGTCATCCGGGGAGAAGCGATGGGCGTTTCCAACCAGCTTCCTGCCCAAAGTCGGGACGGAAGAGCTTCGCATTTATCGTTGATCTGCAGGTTATTAATAACCAGAGATCAACCTCTGAACAATTTTACCCTACCAAGATTAAGGATATTATATTGCAATTGACCAACATTGCAACAGTAATTAACAAGCTAGACGTCGGCAAGCTTACATATACGTGCCAATAGCGAGGAAACCAAAGAAATATTTCACTATACTTGTCCTTTTTGGTACACTACAGGGTTAACTATTTAAATACAAGGGCACAGTGTTCTTCTAGTGCTTTCAGCGGCTTCATGTCAATCTTGCTGGAGATTAAGATGTTTGTTTATTTAGATGACATCTTAATTGCCAGTTCGACTTGAAGAGCATGTTGCAATGTTGGAGAAAGTTTTAGGAATCTAAAGTATATTGAAATTTATTATGAACCAAAAAAATTGTATGTTACTTGCAGTCGAGAAACGGGATTTTCTTAGGTTTCAAATATTAGCGAGAAGGGGTTAGCCTAAGTAGGAGAAAATGATGCAGTGGGAATGTTGCAAACCAACACACTAACATCAAACAACTTAGGGCTTTCCTCGGTCTATATAACTTCTGCCGAATTAATATAGTCGGAGCGGCCCAATTGTTGCAACCCCTAACAAAAAGTTGAAGAAAACCCGCCTCAATAAAAGGATTTCCTGTGCAGTAGGAAAGACCGAGCGAGGCATTTCAAGCAAGCTACGGCTATGGTGGAGTGCCACCTATTTCCGTTCCCTGATGAAAAAACTGAGTTATATTATACACGAAGGTGATCGAGCTCACTCATAGCAAGTGCACTGATGGAGAAGAACATGATCAGACAAGATTTTCGCACTTTATCAGTACCATACTCACTGACGTGGAAGTAGCCATTTACAACAGGTTAGGTAAGAGTTACTATGCGTAAATAACAGTTTACAAAATATGCTACTTAAGTTGCTAATGGAGATCACTGTCCTACCAAGCAACAGTGGTAATTACAGCTTATGTGAAAAAGAGTGCCCCCCCGAAAAAAATTCATAATATTCGGAGAGGTAAATTATATTGAATGCACATTGCAATTTTGACCGTTAGAGTTTAAATTAGTCTCTAAGGCTAAAAATAAATTGGCTATAATTTTAACAGAATTGGCTAACGAAAGAGATAAGATTATAGAGGCTGGGGATTTGCAATTGCAATTAGCTTATATAGAAAATGGGGAGTGGACGTGGCCAAAAGAAATTGCCATGGAAGCGGAGTTACAACTGGAGGAGGAGTTTAGTGGATGGAATTCTCTGAATTCCATTGTAGAAGGGTTAAGCCCTTTAAATCGCACGTTAAAAGAACAAGACTTTGCTGCGTTTATAATAAATATAAATAATAATTATAATAATAATAATAATAATAATAATAATAATAATAATAATAATAATAATAATAATAATAATAATAATAATAATAATAATAATAATAATAATAATAATAATATAATAAATGAAGAACTATAATATAATAATATAATAATTATAATAATAATAATATAATTAATAATAAGCGATTAGTAGATAGTGTAGTCAGTAGTAAGTAGTAGTATAAGTTTAGTATATATTTAGTATCAGTAGTAGTATAGTAATAATAATAATCAATAATAATAATAATAATAATAAATAATAATAATAATAATAATAATAATAATAAAAGCGTAGTTGGGTCAGTAGTATTAGTATAGTAGTAGTAATAATGAATAATTTAACTAATATAATAATAATAATAATAATAAATAATAATGAATAATAATAATAATAATAATAAATAAAAGCGATAGTGGTAGTCAGGATTAGAGTCCGTAGTAATAATAATAAATAGTGGCCCAATGATAATATAGTGAAGCGGTGAATAATAATGATTTGATGATTTTGTGATCAAATCACTAACAATACCCCCAGGTAAAAAAGGGTTAAAGAAATGGAATGATGAAGAAAATTCAGGATGCAGGTAGTATTTCAAAAGACATAGCTAATAGAACAGACTGGATGGTTATATAAGGGACCCTAGTAAAGGGGCTGAAAACCGTGGATTGAAGCCTTGTAAACAAGAGTTATCCATCGGGCGAAGGAGCTGCTTGGCGGATTATATCTCCACAGGCCACAGCTAGAAATATTAGTACCGGAAAATTGTGGATGATGTCATAGGGAAAATACATAATACAAATCACTTGGGAATTAAACGGACTTTGACTGTTCTAAGAGCGGATTTCGCTTTCAAATTTATGCATAGTAGAGTAAAGAAATTTATACAGAGTTGTGATGTCTGTCAGAAAAACAAGAGCGTTAGAAGGATATCTCCAGGAAATTCGGCAGAATTTAGGAAGTCTCGAGAAAGTTTGACACCCTTCATTGTGACTTATGTAAAAGCTTTCCGTTATATATGGGTTCAGATTATTTGCTTTGTTTTATTGACAGATTTAGTAAGTATCCTTTCCGCCTACCCTCCTTAGCAGGCGACCCGGTCTCGACTCGTTATTGGAATGGGGTAGCTGAGCGAAATTTTATCCGTTTTGTCGGCTCTATTAAAGGGTCATCTCAGACCGGAAGCCAGTTCACTGCCCAATTATTTTAATGATGTGTTGTAACCTACTCAACATAGATAATATTATCACGACGCCTAATTCCCCTCGTTCAAAATTGACTGGCTGAAAAATCGAATCAAGTCCTTCATGTAGTGACACTTAAGCGTGTACTGGATTAATGATGGGGAAATGAAGGTTTAAAAGGCCTGAAATTTGCTTTGGGCACTGT
>JABUQX010036328.1:0-5000 GCA_015478945.1 Trachelipus rathkii | reverse complement strand
ATTATTATTATTATTATTATTATTATTATTATTATTATTATTATTATTATTATTATTATTATTATTATTATTATTATTATTATAATTATTATTATTATTATTGTTATTATTATTATTATTATTATTATTATTATTATTATTATTATTATTATTATTATTATTATTATTATTATTATTATTATTATTATTATTATTATTATTATTATTATTATTTTTATTATTATTAATACTTTTATTATTATTATTATTATTATTATTATTATTATTATTATTATTATTATTATTATTATTATTATTATTATTATTATTATTAGTAGTAGTAGTAGAGTAGTAGTAGTAGTAGTAGTAGTAGTAGTAGTATTGTTACGGATATACCATGTTCACGGAAAGCCACTCTGATGTTTCACTCTCAAACATAATTCCAGTAGCCTCTGAATATATCTATCCGGACATATTGAAACATCAAAAGACACCTGAACTGAGCCACTTCTCTCTTCTCCACCACAACATCAGAAGCCTTAAACAACATCACAACACTTTTCTGGACTATCTAAGTTACCAAAATATCATAATTGACTGCATAGTACTAACCGAAACATTTCTGAATGAACATAACAACGGGTTATATCCGATCCCTGGATATACTGAAACACATGCATTTCGATCTAACAAACGGGGTGGAGGAGTTTCACTTTACTTAAAAAATGGCATTTATACATCCCATGAAGTAATAATTTCAATTGTCAACTCACACATAGAGGCACTAGCAACTAGCGTAAAAATAAAATCGAATAAAATAATTGTAATGGGAGTCTATAGACCCCCAAATTCATCTAAAACAGAGTTCATAAATGCCCTTAAGAACATTATCAAAACACACTTTCTTAACTCTAAAGTAATAATTGCGGGTGATTTCAACATTGATCTCTCCAACGAGAACATTACAAATCAGGCAAACTCTCTCTCAAACTTAATGTTATCAAACGGTTTCGTCAATTACATAACGCTACCAACACGTCCAAACAACGTCGAAAATAGATGTCCGTCCTTAATAGATCATATCTGGGGGAACCTAAACTGGAACGTTAAAACCTTCGTAATAAAAAGTGATATGTCCGATCACTTTCCATGTCTTGCAAAAATTGATATTAATAAAACTCAAAATTTCACCACCATAAAATACAGGCTAGATGGTGAACATCAAAGGCTGAAATACATAAACAAAATGAATGAAATTGACTTTTCATTCACATACAGCGAAAACATTGGCATCGAAGAAAAATTCAACTCGTTCGTAAACATATTAAATAAATGCTACGACGAATCATTCCCTATTAAAACGAAAAAACTTGGTGCTAAAAGAATTCAAAACCCATGGCTAACACCAGCTTTGCTAAACTCTATCAACCAAAAACATAAACTCTACCGAAACTTTAAAAACAAAATTATACCATTCCAAGTGTATAACACATATGATAAACAATTAAAGGCAGTTCTTAAGAAAGCAAAGAGAAAACACTACTCTAACAAATTCCAGGACTGCAACAAAGACTCGAAGGCCACTTGGGGTTTAATCAATAAATTAATCAACAATAACAAAAAAAACTCACAATGTATAAAAGAACTGAATTTAAACAATCAGTTAACAACCAACCAAAATAAGATCGCAGACGGACTAAACGAATACTTCGTAAACGTCGGTAAGCAAATCTTGAGAGACAAGCCCCCTAGTCAAACATCATATGAAACTTTTCTCCCAGACTACGAGTCTCATTTTTCCTTTATTCCCATCACTGTCCCGGAGGTAAAAAAGGTAATCGCCGGATTAAAAAACAAAAAATGTGATGTTCATTCTATCCCCAATCACATCCTCAAACTCGCTGCCGACATAATAGCCAGCCCTTTAAAACACTTGTTCAATGAATCATTTTTGACAGGAATTTTCCCAAATATATTCAAGACAGCAAAAGTGATCCCTATACCTAAAAAAGGAGACCTTTGCCTAGCAAAAAATTACAGACCAATAGCTATCACAAACACGATTAGTAAAATATTTGAGAAATTAGTTTTCAATCAGTTAACAGAATATTTTATATCAAACAATATTCTTAATGATTCACAATTTGGATTTAGAAAAGGACGTTCAACTGCTGATGCCCTCATTTGCTTAACCGAAAAACTGTACAGAAATATAGAAAATAAAGACTCCTCCCTGCTATTATTATTAGATTTCACAAAAGCTTTTGACATGATTGATCATGACATACTATTAAGTAAAATGAACAAAATGGGCTTTGAAGGGACAAACTTACAATGGTTTAAAAGCTACTTAAAGGAGAGATCTCAATACGTAAAACTAAATGAAACTAATTCAGCCACACTTCAAACATCAACCGGCGTACCCCAGGGCTCAATTCTTGGACCGTTTTTATTTACTCTATATACAAATGATCTGTTCAACTCTCATGACGCTTTTTCAGTCTCTTTTGCTGACGATACCTCCATTTTAATAAATGACAAAAATGCCGAGTCTCTATCTCGTAAAGCAACAGACACATTAACAAAAATAATGAAATGGATAGATGCTAATAAGCTATCTTTAAATTTAAATAAAACATCTTACATAATTTTTAGCAACAAACCAATTAACGATTTAAATATTAATATTAACAATGTAGAACTGAATAGGGCTGCAAATGCTAAAATACTTGGATTAACAATCGATGATAAACTGACATTTAAAGAGCATATTAACAACCTAGTTAGCAGACTGTCGAGATACCTGTATATGCTAATAAAATTAAGAAATTTTGTACCACTTTACATTCTTAGGAAATTATACTATTCACTAATACACCCTCACTTACTTTACTGTCTTCCTATCTACGGTACCACAAGTAACTCAGTAATTCACCCTGTTATAGTAACACAGAAGCGATTTATTCGCCTCATTAGCAATACAAGAGACTTTTACAGCCATACACAACCATTATTCAAAAGCCTAAAGATATTGCAGTTTAAAGACTTGCTAAATATATCACTCCTGAAAGAAATACATAAAATTATCCATAACAATGCATGTGACTTCTTGCTAGCAAATTTTCATTCAAACCAAGCAAGGCGCGTAGCAAATCAAATAAACCTAAGAAATAATACTTACATAAACCCTCCCTTCTGTAGACTAAAAAAAGCCACTCAAAGCGTCAGCTACAAAGCAGCTAAACTTTACAACTCAATGCCACAAGACATCAAAACCGAAAACTCTACCAAATCTTTTACTAAAAAATTAAAAACGTATTATCTAAATAAATATTAATAAATAACTAACTCAGGGATTGAACCTACGTAAAATCTAGCTACTACCATTATTACTATTATTATTATTATTATTATTATTATTATTATTATTATTATTATTATTATTATTATTATTATTATTATTATTATTATTATTATTATTATTATTATTATTATTATTATTATTAGTAGTAGTAGTAGTAGTAGTAGTAGTAGTAGTAGTAGTAGTAGTAGTAGTGGTATTATTATTATTATTATTATTATTATTATTATTATTATTATTATTATTATTATTATTATTATTATTATTATTATTATTATTATTATTATTATTTTATTATTATTATTATTATTATTATTATTAATATTATTATTATTATTATTATTATTATTATTATTATTATTATTATTATTATTATTATTATTATTATTATTATTACCATTATTATTATTATTATTATTATTATTATTATTATTATTATTATTATTATTATTATTATTATTATTATTATTATTATTATTATTATTATTATTATTATTATTATTATTATCGTAATTATTATTGCTATAATTAATGTTATTATTATACTTATTATACTTATTATTATTATTACTATTATTATTATTTTTATTGTTGTAAGCATGATTGTAGCTATTATAATTATATTGAAATTATTATAAATTTAGTTGTAATTATGATTATAATTGTGATTGTGATTAATATTGTTGTATTTGTCGTAATTATTTTTATTATTATTTCAATTATTATAATATAATTATTATTATTTTTGTTTTTAAATTCGGTATCGTTATTATTATTGTTATTATTATTATCATTATTATTATTATTATTATTATTTTTATTATTAATATTATTATTATTATTATTATTATTATTATTATTATTATTATTATTATTATTATTATTATTATTATTATTATTATTATTATTAAAACTCAATATTATTATTATTTTAATGTATGATTTTGATGCTTTTTCAAGCCTCCTGAAAGTATTTCTTTCAACAGAAGAAATTTTCTTTAAAATTATTCTTGAATAAAATAAAACAATTGATTTTAGTATAGTACCAAGCTTTCGTCCGTACACTTTGGACATTTTCAAGGAATAAATTTTATTTTAATATTTTAACAATTTTGATAAAATAAATTTCGTGTAAACTAATAACAAAAATAAATAAATAAAATTAATAGATTTAAAAGTTAGAAAAGTTAACTTACATTGACTTTTTGTCATTTAAAGATGTTCAAAAAATTGGACATTTCGTTATATTTTATGTTTATCATTGGTTTATGTTTCCTTAAGAGCAATGATTCCCCTAGTCGCAATTCATAAAAATCATTTTTTCTTGTTATGATGGAGAAGCCCTCTTTTATGCTGTTATCGGGATTTTTGTGGTGTTCTTCTTTAAAATGTTGAAATATTTTGCTCGGGTTATACTTATGTTGCGACATTCTCATGTTGAGGGTATTCGTTGTGTATCCGATATAAGAGGCGTTACATCCACTTTCAGAACATTGAAATCGGTTATTCTTTTAATTTCTTTATCAAAAAGGGTCCAATCAGACGATATGCACAGGCTTAAATTCACTGAAAGCGGCGCACGAAAACGCGAAAAGCGTTTCAGCCGATAAATGCGAAAACGGTTAAACACCTGCACCTCCCAACTGAACGAAGTACAACA
>JABUQX010036327.1:17500-22500 GCA_015478945.1 Trachelipus rathkii | reverse complement strand
TTTACAACAACAAATATGATTAAAGAACATAAATACAAACATACCAATATACAAAACAATACAAACACTAAACCATAATCACAAACCTGTTCTAAATATAAACACATCACAAACTTACAGAAATATATATAATCAATACAAAAAAACACTAACGTTACACCTTTACACATCAGACTAAATTTTCTTTATTATCAACCAATTACTATATTCCACAAGCATCCTTTCGTGGGTGAGTACACGTCATACATTTGTGCTATCTCTCACATCTCTTACGCTTCCTCTTTTCTACCTCCTTAACCGCTTTCATCACCTCTTCATCCATTCCACCATTCACTGTTAACATTCTTCTTCCTACTTTAGCACATCCACAACTTCCTTTGCACTACTAACAATTGCTTCCTTCATTTGCCCCAGATTTGTTCAGTTTTAACTTGCTCACATTCAACTGATTTACTTGCGAGCGCTCTTACATACTAATCCTTATTGTGCTCACTTAAATTCTCACTCTTAATTTTACCTACTTTCTTTTCGTATCACCTCCTCTCCATCCAAAGCCCCCACCAACTTAATTTTACATAGACAACATAATGATCGATCAATCCCATTCCTTAAAACCCCTTAACTGATAAACAACACATACTTCAACATGTCCTTCTTCACCAACACAAAATCAATCATACTTTTCACTTCGATACCATCTCTACCTACACCAACTCTAGTATATATATATATATATATATATATATATATATATATATATATATATATATATAGTAAAATATATATACTATATATATATATCATATATATATAATATATATATATATATATTAATATTATATATACTATTATATTGCAGGAGTGTTCAAAATAATGTACTAACTTTGAAGACCCCATACCAAACTATTTATTTATGAACATAGTGACAAGTTTAAAGACTTGAATTACAAACAATACATGTATTTAAAGAAATCATGTTCCAAATGTTCAAAACTTGAATGAACAAGACCATTGTCCAAACACAGCTTGATAATGCGAGCAAAAATGGATTCCCAAACGACCACGAAACAGTTCATTTGGAATGTTGCGAACATTGCCTTTCGATTTCCAATTTCAATGCACTTATCGTTCTTGGTTTTGAAGCGATAAACTCTGTCCTTGAGGTATTACCATAAAAGAGTCCATTGGGCGTGATACTAGGGAAACGCGCAGGCTATTCAATATACCCCTTCGTCCATCAAAGTGTTTGGAAATTGCTGCATAGAGGTGAAAGCTCTTACATCACGAATAGTAGTGGAGGTGGCTCCATCTTGTTGAAAAGTAAATCACGTCGTTATCACCAAACATCTCGTCAATGTGTGGACCGACCGACCGACTCATGCAGCAAGGTTAGGTACCTCTCCTCATCTACCGCTCCGTTAAAAAAAATGGTCCTATGAATACACAACGCTAAAACTCCCACACCACAGTTACCCCTGGTAGGTTAAATGGTGTTCAGCTTTAAACATGGGATTTACAGGACCCCAGTAAGTACAATTATGAAAGGTGGCATCATCGCTCCAGACAATTTTTAGTGAGAAACCCTGCATCTTCTGCACATTTAGCCCAGGTTACCATTCGCAAAATGAAAGTCTCCGTCCGGATCGTCTTCATGAGAAGAGCTTGAGTAGTCTGAATAATGTAGCATTTCCAAGCGTTAGACGCTTTAAGATGCGAATGGACGCTAATCTTTTGAGATGTGTCTCCGAGCCGCTTGTTTATTTATGTGGGGATCGGATGAGGGGTTTCCTGTACCTGCTCTTCCTTTGCAGGGTTGGTGGCATGTCCCGTGAGTCATCCACGAACATTTTCTTGTTGAACGTTAGCTGAACGGTTCCATCTGACTATTCGAATTTAATTCTTCTGATGCGGGCAATTGGTCACAGGTGCAGTTGGTGGCGGTTATCAACTCCCTTTTGACACAGCATTCTGCACTCCGTGGCGTTCCGGTGTCCAATATCACTGAAGGACAAACTTTCTCTCTTCAGAAGACTAAGTTGTATTCTCCTTGCATCTGCTTAACAGAGATTACACCTGAAAAAAAACAAAAAGCATGTCAATGTGTTAGTACACTTTTTTGAGACCACATATATATCATATAATATATATATATTATATATATATATATATATATATATATATATATATATATATATATATATATATATAATATATATTATTGTATAAAAAATTTTTTTTATATATAATATTTTTTTTTTATTTAATAATAATATTTATATAATAATTATATAAATATAAATATATTTATATTAATATATATAAATATATATATATATATATATATATATACTCACTTATATATATATATATATATTATATATATATTATATTATTATATAATATGAGTAGGAAAATTCTTTTATCGCCCCCATAGTTAAAACTTTTGCATTTGCCAATTATTCTGCTCACTCAAGAAGTTATACAAGATCATAGAAAATCTTTATACATCATTCAATATTCAAAACTTACGTAGCCACTTTGGTATCAACTGCAAACTTAGAAATCTTACAGTTAAGTTACTGCTCAAAATCATTTATATATAAGAGGAACAATAGTGGCCCCAGCAATGAACCATGTGGGGCAACATTCTCTATTATTTCCCATGATGACTTATTGCTATTTAGTTGTACACCCTGTTTCCTATTCCACAACCACTCTTTAATAATAATAATAATAATAATAATAATAATAATAATAAAATATTTTTTGTTTTTTTTTGAGTGGATGTACAGGGATCTCCACAGCACACAAGAATGCGGCTAGACCGTGTTAGCAAACTAACGACAGGGGAAATCCCTAACAAAACGAAAGAGGAACAAGGCTGAGATGAATCTTGTACAAGATGTTCAGTTCCAAGAGGAAGGTAAAAATGCCGATCCACTACGAAAATGATGATGATTCGGCATTAAGGTGCTGAAGGCCAGCTGAAGAGGATATAGCACGTCAGGAAAAGAAACTTGCTTCGAAGGGTTCGACATGGCAACGCAATCACAAGGAGATCAACACAGTGAGAGACAACTGGAGAGCAAATTGGCAGGACGGGGAAACCCCCCGCACATAAGAATCCATTGTGAATTTGTATGGCACGGACGCATCGAGCCAGGGGACCACCTCCAGGAGGCGACTCATTCTACTAGATGAAGACCACCGGCAAGAACGGCGGTTTGACATTCCGAAGTTTGCCGCCACGAGCATCCTGCCGCCCAAACAAACTATAAAATAATAAAAATACAATAATAAAATAATAAATATTATAATCAATAATACATAATAATAATAATAATAATAATAATTTAATAATAATTATAAAAATAATTAAAGTATGTGTTCAGATAGACAATCTTAGGTTCTTAGGGTAGAAGAACTGATAAAATGGAAAGTGGGTAAATGAGGAGAAAATGAAAGTAGTCGAGATGTTTGGTCAAGTCAAAGGTAGATGATACTCGAATTGGTTAAGCGTATGAAAGTGATGAAGTTAGTTGCTGGGAAGCAACAGCTTGTTAACAGAAGAAAAGTGAACTGAGTCAGTAAAAGGGAATGCTTGGAGGAGAGAAATGAGTTTGGCAAAGCAAGAAGAAAGGTCACAATAGATGAATAGGACGGTTTTGGTGAGGAAATATTTGTGTTGGTTCACCTGATCAAGGTATGAAACCCTACATTACAAAATTACATAGTTGAGTGCCGTCCAGACCGGATGAAGCTCTACTAGGTGATTTGACTTTGACGTGTTCTCAATAAAAGGTATACGCGGAGTAAAAGCTTCGATTTGTTTTTGACTTACGTCATTTGGTTGCGTCGCAGTGGCTCCAACTCCCACCCTAATTATATAAAAGCAGTACACCGTTATATATTTGGTGTATTATCAATTTATTTAATTATTTATGCATTGTAAATTTTTTTTTTTTTCCCCAAAAATTTATAAAATTTATATTATATAGTGCATTGTAATCCTAACCAGTTTCTTTTCCCCATACTTTTAATCCAAGATCTTTCTTTAGGCATTATAAAGTTATATCGTTTTTTTTTAAAAGCAAAATTAATAATATATTTTCTAGTGTATGGCCCACTTTACTGGCCACTACACTTCACCAACGTGCATCCTTTGCCGACAAAAGGATACCACATACTTGAAGAAGTAAGATTTATATGTTTATGTGGATTATAGCTTCCTCTTTTTCTAGATATGTGTGATTGCTCCATTGTTGTATGTTGTGGCTTATTACCTACTCTTTTTTTTCACTTATCAGATTCAGAGTAATCAGAACCGTCCCCAAGACTCTTATCAACACCCTTTCGGAGGGATAGTTATAATCCCCTAGGGTAAGCCATACTTCAGTGTTTATTCCATTTTATATGTTTGCCGCTATGGAGCAAATTTAATTATATGTCATATGCCTATTGCTTATCTTCCAACAGGTGCTAATTTCGGGATCTCATCTCTGCTAGTTGCGGGCTCCTTTGCTAATTGCGGGACGCTTTCCCTTGCTAATTGCGGGACGTTATCAGACCTATTGCTAATAGAGAGTTACCATTTGCTATTCGTGGGACCCATTATTTCTGAGCTGCTTTCTTCAAGCGTGTTTTTCCAAGTACCTTTATCAGGCTGCTGCGGTTCCCAGCAGCATATCAGAGCGGAACTCGAATTCGACCTATTGCAGTGCAACTTCGGAAAGAACAACAAAGTTCAGTAATACCAGATTGTTCTCGTTTGCATCCTTCTCTTTCATACACACACTAACCTTCTTGTTCCAGGTAGTAACTAACACTACACTGGAACTCGATCATTCGGATAACAGATATCAAACTATTTAGCTTTATCCTCCCCATAAGTTTAATTTAATAAACGTCAATATTTTAAAAACGTTTTTGTTTTCCCCTGATTGACGTATGCAACTCTGACTTTACCTTTTCAAGGAGGGGTCTTCAGGGAGATTGGATTC